>JAGFNQ010009916.1:0-81732 GCA_024364735.1 Boesenbergia rotunda | reverse complement strand
CCAAAATCCTTTTGGGGCTATGCGCTTAAGACACTGTTTACTTGCTAAACAGAGTCCCGACCAAGGTAGTCTCTACTACTCCATATGAGACATGGAATAGTAAGAAACCTCATTTATCTCACTTAAAGATATGGGGTTGTCCTGCTTATGTAAAGCGGACTGTATCAGACAAATTAGATGCTAAGTCTGATAAATGTCTATTTATTGGATACCCTAAGGAAACGAAAGGTTACCAATTCTATCATCCCTTGGAACAAAAGGTGTTTGTTTCAAGGCATGCTGTATTTCTAGAAAAAGAATTTCTTTTACAAGAAAACAGTGGGAGTAATATTGAACTTGAAGAAGTTCAAGGAACTCCAATAGACATTACAGAGACACCTAGTCTAGACCCACAACCAATAACTCATAATGATGAGCTATCAGTTGAACCTAAAACAACACCACTTCTTCGTAGGTCTGACAGGACACGCAATATTCCAGAGAGATACGGATTTCTCATAAGTGAATCGAACGATGTGTTACTCATTAGCGATGACGAACCTATCAGTTATGAAGATGTTCTGAAAAATTCAGAAAGGGATAAATGGCTTGAAGCCATGAAGTCGGAAATGGATTCCATGTACGAAAATCAAGTATGAGACTTGGATAACCCACCTGAAGGGATTAAGCCCATAGGGTGCAAGTGGGTTTTCAAGAAGAAAACCGACATGGAAGGTAATGTTGTTACCTTTAAGGCTAGATTAGTGGCAAAAGGATATCGTCAAAAACAAGGAATTGATTATGACGGAACCTATTCGCCAGTACCTATGCTTAAATCCATTCGGATGCTCCTGGCCATAGCAACTCATTATGATTATGAGATATGACAAATGAATGTGAAAATAGCTTTCCTTAATGGAAACCTGCTTGAGGATGTATACATGATACAACCTGAAGGTTTCACATCGGTTGATAAAACTAAAGTATGCAAGCTTCGACGATCCATATATGGACTAAAGCAAGCATCCAGGAGCTGGAACATCCATTTTGATGAGACAATCAAAGAGTTTGATTTCTCACAAAATCCTGACAAACCTTGTGTGTACAAGAAGGTTAGTGGGAGTGCAGTCGTATTCCTAGTGTTATATGTCGATGACATATTACTTATAGGAAACGATATATCAGTCTTACAGTCAGTTAAAATTTGGTTGTCCAAAACTTTCTCCATGAAAGACCTGGGAGAAGCAACCTATATCCTTGGGATTAGAATCTATAGAGATAGATCAAAACGATTGCTTGGTCTTTTGCAGTCTACATATATAGACCGAGTGCTAAAAAGGTTTAGCATGTCGGAATCCAAGAAAGGTTACCTTCCCATCAGGCATGCGATCAACCTTTCGAAGTCTATGTGTCCACACACAGAAGACGAGAGGATTTGCATGAATAAGATTCCTTATGCATCCGCGATAGGATCTATCATGTATGCTATGTTATGTACTAGGCCCGATGTATCGTATGCTCTGAGCGTCACAAGCAGATACCAGTCTGATCCAGGAATGGATCATTGGGCGGCTGTCAAGATAATCCTCAAGTACTTAAGAAGAACTAAGGATGTGTTCCGAATATATGGAGAAGGTGATATGGTAATACGTGGGAATACAGATGTCAGTTTCCAGACAGATAAGGATGACTCCAAATCTCAGTCCGGATACGTATTTATTTTGAATGGAGGCGCAATAAGTTGGACGAGTTCCAAGCAAGACACTGTAGCGGATTCCACCATGGAAGCAGAATATATTGCAGCTTCGGAAGCAGCAAAGGAAGCAGTCTGGATCAAGAAGTTTGTCTCAGAACTTGGTGTGGTTCCAACCATTGATGAAGCAATACCGGTTTACTGTGACAACAATGGAGCTATTGCACTAGCAAAGGAACCAAGGTCTCATCAGCGATCCAAACATGTGCTTCGCCGCTATCATCTGATCAGAGAGATTATAAGTAGGAATGATATACAAATTGAGAAAATTCCCACTGAAAGGAATTTAGCGGATCCTTTAACTAAGGCCTTGCCTCAAAGTAAGTTTGAGAGTCATGTTAGAGCCTGTGGTATTGGGTACCGTAGCGATTGGCATTAGGCCAAGTGGGAGTTTGTTAGTGATATGAGAGAAGTGTCCTAAGGCAATCGCCTTATGATTGTAATCATTTATTTTAATAAATAAATATTCATTATTTGAGTATACATGTTTATGTATTTGATTGAGATCATAAACTCATTTACTGAATGTCCGCAATACAATTCACAGCATGAGAGAATTTGTGATAAATTCACAACTAGTGATTATCTCTACATGTGCAATTGTGAAGTATTGAAATTGTCCCTAGTCGATGAATTGATAAATACGGACACTATCAATTTTGTTGAGACTAGCATGGGTTATTCTCTAATCAGCTGATTCTCACTGGCTGGTGACATTGGGATGTCTGGAGATAAACATGAATGCTAGTTAAGGGAACTAGTTCATTGGAGTGACTGGCTGTAAAACTTCATATGGTAGTCTATATATAGATATGTCAATGAAGTTCTTACTGCAGCTTAAGTGCGATGTTCCTTTGACTTGCGGTGTTCAAGTCATCTTGGTCATGGAGACTTATACTTTGACATCTTAAGCAAGCATCTCCAAGGAGGTGTGGACCCGGGGTGATTGGGTATAAGCCGAAGTGCCCGAAGATGTTTGAACAACCTACAAAGGATTCACCACTCCTTGCAAGGAGATGTATACCCAAGGCCTATCGTCGGATTGTTACTCGAAGCCTCTGGCCAGAGCATGACATATTCAGAGTATGAATCTCTTAGATACATGAGAGTAATTAGAATCCGTAGGACGAGAAAACGTTACTTGGGCTATGTGTGACGTAGTCAGCCTAGTGGGGACTGACACACATAGACCATGTCCTGAACCAAGTGGGTATATGATGGTGAAGGGAATGAGGTACGATTCATTATAGCTGCTGAAGGGTTTCAGAATTGATTCTGAGGTCAACCGTTGATCTTTCGATTAATTGGGGATTATGATGTACTACTAGGTGCCACTCATGATCGTTATATAATTGGTTAATTATAGACGACCAACATAAATCGAAAGCCTATTTAGTCACACGCACTACGAGTAATCGAGGGATTTAAAACGAGTTGAAAATTGGATTTTCCAATCAAGAGAGATTGGGTTTGGTTGAGCCAAACGATAAGTCGAATCTGATTTTTTCATAGACGCATCGGAAGCGTAAAATGGCTAAATCTTTTAAAGACTTAATAGATGAATTAAATGAGTTTAATTCATTGGGGCGTGGCCTGGATAGGCCGGCCAAAGAGGGTCCCCACCCTCTTTGAATGGTCGGCCACAACAAAGGGAGGGAACCAAATTGTTTGGTTCAATTTATAAAATAAATCAAGTGTGGTTTGTTTTATAAAATTATGGATGATATAAATTTTTTATATAAACCAAGGTTTGGTTTATTTTCCATGGAAATTAAAATGAACCATGGATTGGTTTATTTTATTTTATAAAATCAATCATGGATTGATTTACCATGATAAAGAAATTTATATAAAGAAATTTATATAAAATTTATTTTTCATGGAAATTAAAATGAACCATGGATTGGTTTATTTTATTTTATAAAATCAATCATGGATTGATTTACCATGATAAAGAAATTTATATAAAGAAATTTATATAAAGAAATTTATATAAAGAAATTTATTTTTCATGGAAATTAAAATGAACCATGGATTGGTTTATTTTATTTTATAAAATCAATCATGGATTGATTTACCATGATAAAGAAATTTATATAAAGAAATTTATATAAAGAAATTTATATGATAAATTTCTTATGAAAATTTATTCCATAAGAAAAAAGAGACTTGGTTGAATTTTATCATGAATTAAAATATGATTTTAACCATGATATAAAATCAAGACTTGGCATGATGGAATAAGTCATAGAAAATTTATATGATAAATTTCTTATGAAAATTTATTCCATAAGAAAAAAGAGACTTGGCGGTTGAGAGACCACTATATAAAGGACCCAAGGCAAGGCTTGGAATTCATTCGAAATAATCAAAGTATTCTTGCTTGGGGTCTCTCCCTCTCCTCCCTTCTTCCTCTTGGCCGGCCACAAGCCTCTCCCCCTTTCTTCTTGCCGTGAGCACAAGGTGAAGCACCGAGGCAACGAAGTTCTTCCGTTGGGACGATCTTCCTCTCCGGCCATCATCACCTTGGGATTGGGCGCAAGTCATCTTCCTCCTTCTCGCCGGAATTGTGATTCCGGCCAACCTTGGTGGTGAGTTTTTCCGATGTTATTACTTCTCTCTTGGTTTTTGTCGCATTCTCGGAGAATCTAGTAGTTCTCGAGAACACGAAACTCGTGGCTTTGCGAAGTCATCCCGAAGATACTCGGCGTGGACGCGAATAGAGGCGGAGCTTCCGAGGGACGCTTACGGTTGGATCTCGTCCCTTTCTTCGAGTTACGCGAGGTAACAAGTAAATTAGTTTAAATTTCTGCAAAATTTTAAATATATGATCATGTCTACACAACATAAGGTTGCATGCTTAGATGTGTGGTTAAATAATTTGAGAAATTATTTATGCTAAACCTTCCGCTGCACGTAATTAATTTTAAAATTACGAACCCGCATCCATGTCAACATGCACCCGGTCCCAACAAGTACGTCCAAGGCCTATGTAATCGGCGTGAGTCCACTATTGGTCTCCTTTCCGAAATTTTCAGAGGCGGAGAGAACCCGTCTTACAGTTGATATACAAGCAAAAAGATATGAATTGAAATGCAACTTGAATTAAAACAAACCAAACAGAAATAGACGATCCGGCCAATCTGGAACTCCGAAGCGTCGTGCACTTCCTCCTGGAGCTTCCTTGGTCGCAGAGGTTCATCTAATCTCTTTTGGTTCGCACGGAATGGCTTAGAATGAATGTGGAATTTCTGTTTGAAGCTGAGGGGTCGAAGCCTCTTTTATAGGCTTCATACGGGCGCCTGTGTTGATGGGGGTGCCCCTATAGGCTTGGTCAAACCTTATCCCTGTGCCGAACTCGTCGCAGCTGATAAAACCTTTGACCTGGGCGCCTACATGAACTCGGGCGCCTGTATCATCCCGGGCGCTTGAATGGAAGCCTGTTCTGCCTTCTTCACGAAACTGTTTTTTTTTCTTCTTTGATCCAGGCGCCCCTATTGATGGGGGCGCCTGGATGCTTGGGGGCGCCCCCATTGATGGGGGCGCCTGGACTTAAGCTTCCAGCCACGTTTGCCTGCTTTGTCTTCGGTTCTTGGTACCTGCAAGATACAAAATATAAAGCAAATATACACATAATATTAACCTTAAGGACTTGGTTCTGACTTCGAATTTCCATGAAACCCTAGGTCGAACCGACGCAAGTTCTCACCCCCGAGAACGCGTCTTTCACCTATTCCATTCAGGAGACGGTTGCCACCCAGTCCTTTGGGTGGACTTTTGCTTAGCTTCCGATACTCTCGGATCTTGAGACGTCCGAACCCCGACCCGTCTCTACTTCTGTCCTTAGTCATCGCTCAGCTAAGTTGCTCAGTCCCTCGGACCAAGACTTCGTGCCCAAACCCTAAGTCCAGGACTTCGGTGCCCAACCCTCGGCCAGGTCTTCTTGCCCAATTCCTCGAACCAGGTCTTCGGTGCCCAACCCTCGGCCAGGTCTTCTTGCCCAGTCCTCGACCAGGACTTCATGCCCAACTTCCGGTCAGGTCTTCGGTGCCTAGCCCTTTGCCAGGACTTAGTGCCCAATCCATGATCAGGACTTAGTGCCCAATTCTTCGAACTAGGACTTATTGCCTAGGTTTACTAGGACTTTGGTTCATTTTGTTACTCCTCTCTTAACTTCCCTTCCTTTGTTCAATGTATCACTGACTTAAGTATATTGTCAAATATTAAAATACTTAGAGGAGGACATCATTGATGCATCTTGCACCAACACTCCCTACCTGTGAGTCTTGCTTGGAAGGTAAGATGACCAAGAAGGCCTTTCAAGGCTAAGGGGTATAGGACCAAAGATGTGTTAGAACTGATTCATTCTGTTTTGTGTGGTCCTATGTCAATCCAAGCTAGAGGAGGCTTTGAATACTTCATCACCTTCATTAACGATTATTCAAGGTATGGGTACATTTACCTGATGTGCCGCAAATCTGAATGCTTTGAAAAGTTCAAAGAATTCAAGGCTGATGTGGAGAAACATCGAGGTAAAAGTATCAAGACACTGCGATCAGATTGTGGTGGCGAATACCTCTTTGGAGAGTTTAGGACCTACCTATCAGAAGCTGGGATTCAGTCTCAGCTAACTGCACCCGGTACACCCCAACAGAACGGAGTTGCAGAAAGAAGGAATAGAACTCTTATGGGAATGGTTAGGTTAATGATGAGCTATTCAGACTTACCTGATTCGTTCTGGGGATACGCTCTGGAAACGGCAGCGTACATACTGAACTTGGTACCATCTAAGTCAGTCCCTCATACTCCCACAGAACTGTGGACTGGGCGCAAGCCCAGTCTAGGACATGTTCGGATTTGGGGTAGTCCAACACATGTGCTGAAGGGAGATACTGATAAGTTGGAATCTCGTATGGAGGTACGTCTGTTCGTAGGCTATCCTAGAGAAATGAAGGGTGGTCTGTTCTATAGTCCTAAGGATCAGAAGGTAATAGTTAGTACGATTGTCAGATTCTTAGAAAAAGACTATGTGATGAACCATAAGCCCAAGAGTAGACTAGTGCTTGAAGAGTTAAAAGGGGACGTTCCGACCTTAGGACCAATTGTACAAGAGGACACACCACAAGTCACTGCACCACGTGTCACTGAGGATACACAGGTGATGCCTCGTCACAGTGGGAGGGTTGTGAGACAGTCTGAAAGGTTTATGTTTTTGGGAGAGTCTTCGGACTTGGTCTTTGATAAACATGAACCGGATCCCTGGACCTATGACGAGGCCCTCCAAGATCAGGATGCAGATTCTTAGCAAAGAGCATTGAACTCTCAGATAGAATCTATGGATTATAATCAGGTCTGGGAGTTAGTAGAACCACCTGATGGTGTAAAAGCCATTGAATACAAGTGGATCTACAAGAGAAAGAGAGGATCAGACGGGAAGGTTGAGACCTTCAAAGCAAGGCTTGTTGCGAAAGGGTACACTCAGAAAGAGGCTATCGATTATGAGGAGACCTTTTCACCGGTAGCCATTCTTAAGTCGATCTGGATTCTCTTATCTATTACAGCTCATATGGACTATGAGGTATGGCAGATGGACGTCAATACGACTTTCCTTAACGGAAGTCTTTAGGAGACCATCTACATGCAGCATCCAGAAGGGTTCATTGCAAAGGGCAAAGAGCATCTAGTGTGCAAGCTGAATCGGTCCATTTATGGATTGAAGCAAGCTTCAAGATCTTGGAACATCCACTTTGATGAAGTAATCTAGTCATATGGATTTACTCAAAGCCCAGATGAGTCATGTGTATACAAAAGACGTGACGGAAACGTCGTGGTGTTTCTTGTATTTTACGTAGATGACATTTTGTTAATTGGCAACAATGTCAAAGTGTTATCAGATGTAAGGGTCTGGCTATCAAAGCAGTTTGATATGAAGGACTTTGGAGAAGCAGGACACATCCTTGGGATCAAAGTCATAAGGGATCGCCAGAAAAGGATGTTGTGCTTATCCCAAGCTTCATATGTTGACACTGTATTGTCTCGTTTTAGCATGGAAAACTCCAAGAAGGGTTTCTTACCTTTCAGGCATGGAGTTCCTCTATCCAAGGAGATGTGTCCGAAAACATCAAAGGAGATAGAGGAAATGAAGGCGGTTCCTTATGCTTCGGCAGTAGAAAGCCTCATGTATGCTATGTTGTGCACGAGACCTAATATCTGTTTTGCCGTAGGCATGGTTAGCAGATATCAGCGTAACCCTGGACAGGGACATTGGATTACGGTAAAGCATATATTGAAATACCTGAGACGGACTAGGGATTATATGCTGGTTTACTGGGCAGACCAATTAGTTCCTGTGGGTTATACGGACTCGGATTTCCAATTAGATAGGGACAAGAGTAAGTCTACCTCAGGGTTTGTGTTTACTTTAGGAGGTGGAGCCATTGTTTGGAGGAGTGTCAAGCAGAAATGCATAGCAGACTCCACCATGGAAGCTGAATATGTGGCAGCCTCAGAGGCAGCCAAGGAAGCTGTATGGCTCAGGAACTTCATCATGGACTTGGATGTGATTCCTAGTTTGCCCAGATCTATCACAATCTTTTGTGATAACAGTGGTGCAGTTGCAAACTCGAAGGAACCATGAGCCCATAAGGCTAGTAAACACATAGAGCGCAAGTACCACCTGATACGAGAAATTGTAAAACGAGGAGAAGTGGCTGTCACCAAGATTGCATCAGAGGACAACCTGGCAGATCCTTTCACTAAAGCTCTTCCAGCTAGAGCTTTTGATAGGCACGTAGAGGATATGGGAGTCAGATGTATGGCAGTGTGAGAACAACAATGTCTTTAAGTATAAGTGGGAGATTGTAAGATGTGTATACTGAAAGACATAAATTTCTTTATATGAACATCTTATTTTTGAAAAGAGAATCATGACTACACTAGGTGCTTTTTTATATTAGTACATGCATGAAGTCCAATTACTTTGCATTGTAGATAACATGGTGTGTGGTGTTACTCGGAAGATCATGTTATCAGTTCCTTGCTTACTATAAATAAAGGCTCACAACCGAGATGGAATTGGACAACCCATCGGGATAGTTGTAGTGTAATTAGGTGTGGTTGGTCTTGACCATAAAATTACACTAGTGTGCTTTGAGTACATTGAGCAGGACCAAAACCCGAGGTTATTCAGCTTGTACTGACTCGATAATTGGATAGGACCTCAAGTTTATATTATGGAGTGTGATCCCTTAATCCCAATATAATAACGGACATATATTATTAATTATTATTTCTTTGATTTGCCAATGGACGAGATCTATTCTGTTAGATCGATGGGCCCGGTAAGTTAGGAGATAATATTAATAATATGATGTGCTGTTGATTATTGACGAATCTGTGTCCTGGTGAGTCGGGTTGATGATGCCCCCTTGATGAGCTCGAAAGGTTCATTATGCTAAACCCTGCAGGTGGATTTGATCCAGCATGATGATAAGGTCGAGTGGTACTAGTCAAGGACTCAGAGGTTAATTAATTTGAATTGTCAGTAATTTAAATTAATTAATGGGCATTCGAGATCTTAAACACGGGGGGATAGACGACTCGTAATATGTGGAGCCCATATGAAAATATAGGGGTTGGTGAGGAAGTTCAATTAATATCCTTTAGTGGAATAGATCTAAATTAATGGATCGGGTTTAGATCCATTGGTGGGCCAAGATCCAACTCCTCCTCTTGGTCCCTACCTTAGCCCGATAAATACCCAAGGAGATCATGAAACCAAGGCTTGATCCAAGAGTTAACACCCTAAGCCTCTCTCCTCTCCTCTCTCTCTTCCTTCTCTCCTAGGGTTCGGCTAGCGCCAACTAGAAGAAGGGGAGAACTTCTCCTCGATTCTTCTTCCCTCCTCCACCATACTTCGCCTGGGGATCACAGAGACAAGGTAGAGGAGTCCTCTACCTTTTGTGGTGCTCATCGTGCATGGAGAGGCTGCCGGCGGCTGGAAGAAGGAGGCGCAACCCTTGCTTGCGGCGGCGGCGCAAGGTTGAGGGAAAGGGTGTTTGCAGGTTGGTTTGGGTAAGGAAGAAGGATTCTCTCCTTCTTCATCTTCTTCTCCTTCCTCTTAAGGAGCGCAGCTGGTCTGGAGGCTTAACGACGGCTCCGGCAGTCGACGGCGCAAAGGAGAGAGGAAGAAGGGTCGGCGCTAGGTAAACCCTAGGCTAGGGTTTCCTATTTCGGCCAAGCTGAGAAGAAGAGCTCATTTGGATAGCCTTGGTGATCTCGGTTCGCGGTAGATCGTTGCCCACACGACGTCCGTGAAGGGAGGGACATAAGGTAGAAGACCGCGAGGTGATCGGGAAGGTATATCTCTTCCCATGCTCCTTTGATTACCCTTATGTCAATTTTGTGCTATGTTTACTAACCTCGTCATTTCATGTGTAAAAGTTAATTATTTTGATTAGTTATCATAGTTAATAATTAACTAACTGGACCCCGACCATAAACACAAAAGTCGGCGATCAACTCGTCGCCTTTTCCGCGGTCGAATGGTCGAGCAAATCACAAGGCCGATTTTGGTAATTGGCCGAGTTGTGATTTGGATCGTTCGATACGACACGAGACGGTCGTAGGGAGACGGGTCTCCATTCGGATTAATTTTTAATCCGTAGGCATGGAGAGGTCTCTCGGATCGACCGAGTATTCGCTTAGGAAACCCGCCAAGCCATACCCAACACTTCCTTGGTCGCAGAATTTCGTCGTTATCGCTTTATCGTCACTTGGAATGCTCAGAATGATCTTGGAATAGTTGTACACAGTTGAGGGGTTGAACCCCCTTTATATAGTCTTTTACAAGGCGCCTTTGTTGAAGGAGGTGCCTCACAAGCTTGGTCAACCATCATCTTCGCACCGAACTCACAGCAGGGATAAGTTCCCCCTTCCCAGGCGCCTGTCACATATAGGGCACCTGGGAGCTCTCAGGCGCCTGTGTTAACAGGGCCTGGGAGGTGGCTGCCCAGTCCAGGGCACCCTATTTCTCTGGGGTGCCTGTTTCAATACAGGTGCCCTAGATGCTTTTTCCAGGTCACTTTGTGTTCGCTTGCCTGCCTTATTTCCAACTTTTAGGTACCTGCAATACAATTAAAGACAAGACAAACATGCAGATAATCTTAACCTTAAGGACTTGGTTCTGACTTCGAATTTCCTGCGAAACCCTAGGTCGAATCGACGCCTATGTTCCCATCCCGGAGAATGCGTCTTTCACCTACTCCTCTCAGGAGACGGTTGCCACCTGGCCCATCCGGTTGGACTTTTGCCCAACTTTACTTACCAGGACTTTTGCCCAATTTTACGACCAGGATTGCGTGCCCAGTCCATGACTAAGACTTATTGCCCAATTCCACGAACCAGGACTTCGGTGCCTAGCCCTCGGCCAGGAATTATTGCCCAATACCACGAACCAAGACTTCGTTCCCTACCCTCGGTCAGGTCTTAGGTGCCCAGCCCGCGGCCAGGACTTAGTGCCCAATCCACGATCAGGACTTAGTGCGCAATTCTTCGAACCAGGACTTATTGCATAGGTTAACTAAGACTTTCCTTCATTTTGGTACTATATTTTTTGACTAACCCCTCCTTGTTCAATATATCACTAACTTAAGCATATTGTTAAACATTGTAACGACCCAGAAAATTCTCTTAATATTTTCTTTAAAATATTAAGCATGTCTAGATAATTTTTCGAAGGATCTAGAAATATCAGTACGAACCTTAGCCTAGAAACCCAAGGTTCTCTCATTTAAATTGAGAGAAACTAAGTACTAAGGGGCCTTATAGGGGCTTCTAGTGTCATTATCATGGGTGGTTTTAAGTAGAATTTAATATAAAAATAGATGGATTGTAATGAAAAATATTAACATAATTATGGGGGAATTTTTAAGGAATTTTCGAAAATAATAGGAAATAAATTAAAAAGAAAATAGAAAATTAGTGCATGCACCAAGGATTGAACCTTGGACCTAGTCTACAACCATGCATGCACTAACCAATTCACCTAGCAAGGGAGTGCTATGAGGGAATGAAGTGGATATTAGTTAAGGTGTAGGAAATGAAGAGTCATCAAGGGAAGAGGCACCATGACTCTTCATTTACCCCTTTTCAAAATGATATAAATAGGGAAAGGAAGTTACAACTTCCCTCTCTTCTTCATTCCTTCTTCCTCCTTGCTTTGGCCGAAAATTCAAGGTGCTCTCCCCCTTGAGAAAAGTTCCACCAAGGACTCTATTTGGAAGATCTAAGGCCCCCCTACAAGGATACAAGGACTAAGGAGAATTTAGAGACAAGGAGGTTCTCTTGTTATCTTTTATCCAAAGTTGTAAGCAAGATCAAGGAAGGTAAATCCCTCTCACCTGTGGTATAATAGCTTTCAAAGTTATATGTCATGATCTAAGTCTTATTGGCATGATATGTTGGGAAAGAAAAAAAAAGGGAAAACCATGGAAAGGGCATGAAGGTTTCGGCCAAGACACATCTTGGGCTAGAAATCATATTAAAGACTTGATTTATATTTGCAAATGGTTACATATGATAGGTGAAGTATAAAAGCATGATGTTTGAAGTTTTAGGGCACCCTAAGAACCCCTTAGGGTTTCGGCCACTTTCAGGATTAGACATAGGTTTAATCTTCAATTCTCCAAGCATGCTTAGTATGTCTTGTTATGATATAGTATGGATGAAAGTAGTGATTTGTATAAATTTTCTATGAGTTTATTACTCTTATAGGTTTCGGCCAAGTCCTGGACTAGGGCTAAGGCTTAATGTTAAATCCAATCAAGGGCTAAATTGGTCTTCCATGGTATGATATGCAAGGTATAGGATGTTAATCTTAACCTAGGAAAATTTTCTATGAATTTAGACCTCCTTCAAGTTTCGGCCAAGACCCCAAACTTAGGGTTTGGTTTGGGTTTGGGTCTCAAGAATGTATGTTATAAGTTACCATGATGCTAGTGCATTTTTAAGCATGATGTAAGGGCCTCCATGTGACTAAAATCCTAGTTTATGTGTTATATAACATGACTTTGTATGGTTGATGTTAGGTTATGTTTTAATCATGAATATTTAGATCATATGCCATGAATACATGTAATTGATAAGTAGGTTATGATAAATATGATGATGCATGAATATTGATAAATGCTTATAATGGATTTATGAATCATGATGATATATATATACATGTTTTATGATGAATGCTATGAACCCTAGTAGTAGGTGTTAGGTTTATATGTAGCTTATCATCCATGTCTTATGATGAATACTAGGATTATGTATGCTAGATGAAATGTATCATGTATGAGGTGTATGTTTATTATGTATCATGATTGTGCAAGCTTGATGAACCCGGATAAGGTTATGACTAGAACCATGATTATGCATGTATGTCCTATTATGTGAATAAAGAATGATAAGTATGAATGAAGTTGATGGTTATGCCTTAAGTATGTATGATAAGTATGAATGATAAGTATGAATGATGAAGGCATAACGATGATATGAAATAAGTATGAATGACAAGTATGAATGATGAAGCATGCATGTTTATTTTTATGTATAAGGCTTGTACCGGACCGAAGTAAGGGTCCAAGGGATGTGCACCTTAAGAACGCCCCGATTCTGGACTACCGACTATGCTGTCCACGGTTCTGGCACTACCGAAGCTGTGCAACAGGGATGGGCACCTTAAGAACGCCCCGGTTCTAGGACTACCGACTATGCTGTCCTTACCCTAGTAGGTTGAGGCTAGCTACCTCATATTTACTTAGGGATGCGCGCTTATGATGTATGTATGTGGTACAAGCCGGGGACCCCAATGAAGTTATGTTTATGTTAAGCATTTAAAAGTATGATTTCAAAACTAAGCATCTTATGTAGTAAATGCATTAGACTCATTCATACATCCATATTATGCATCGCACCAAGGTAAGTATATTTTATGTTGTGTTTATGCTCATATTTTATGTCATGTATAAGTATGCCTTATGTTCATGTATGCTAGGAATTATGTCATGTATAAGTATGCCTTATGTTCATGTATGCTAAGAATTATGTCATGTATAAGTATGCAATATGTTCATGTGTGCTAAGAATTATGTCATGTATAAGTATGCATTATGTTCATGTATGCTAGGAATTATGTCATGTATGAGTATGCATTATGTTCATGTATGCTAAGAATTATGGCATGTATAAGTATGTTTCACGTTCATGTAGGTATGCTTTATGTCATGTATACGTTGCTTGATATATTAAGTCATGTTCATGTATGTTCATTTATGCCAAGTATGACTATGCTTATGTTTATGCTCGAAGTTATGTTATGTCAGATGTTTGATATGTTTATGTTGAAACAACGTATGGTTTTAGTGAGTAGGAAAGGGATTTTACTAAGCCTATGTGCTTATAGTTTTATTTTCCTTGTACCGCAGATCAACCAAGAAGCTATTAAGGGAAGCCGCAGGAGAGGCAGAAGCATGTGTGTGTGTGGCAGTGACTTGACAAAAGATTTTATATTCAGACATAATGCATGTCTTGGGTGTGGGAATGTTCTTAAATTTTATGCTATGTTTTATGGTTATGACTAATGGGTGACTTAAGACTCATGATGCTACATTTATGGATAAGTACATGCTACCTATGAAATGATGAATAAGTTATGGAACAGTTAAGTTATGATGCTATGCATATGAGTTTATGAATGACAAGTTTAGGCACGTATAGATATTTCATGTATTAGTTGTATGGTTAAGAGCATGTTTAGAAAAAAAAAATGATGATTCCGCTGCATTAAGATATTGTCTAAGTACATGTATGTTTAGCGTAACGCCACCTCTCTCGCCACACCACGAGGTGTGGGAAAAAGGCGGGCATTACATGCCCAGCCCGCGGCCAGGACTTAGTGCCCAATCCACGATCAGGACTTAGTGTGCAATTCTTCGAACCAGGACTTATTGCATAGGTTAACTAAGACTTTCCTTCATTTTGGTACTATATTTTTTGACTAACCCATCCTTGTTCAATATATCACTAACTTAAGCATATTATTAAACATTGAAACACTTAGAGGAGGACATCACTGATGCATCTTGCACCAACATGTCTTATTTTTCTTTTTTCTTTTTGGTACTCTTGCTACTTTTGCTATGCTCATCACCAGCCCGAGGGGATAGGAGTTGAAGACCATATGTTCTTCCCCGACCCGAGAAGCGAGATAGAGAGCGAGCATGAAGACCAAGTGTTTTTCCTCGACACTTTGAGGATAAGCTCGAAGAACAAGTGTTCCTCCCCGACACCCTAAGGAGCAGGTGACCCCGAGGGAGGCCCCCGATTATGACGAGCAGACCAGGAGGACCTGACTGTGACAAGCGTCTATCCGGAGAGAGGAGCTATAGCAATTGCATCCCTTTATATCTTACTGTGTTGTTTTAGAATGTAACTACCACATGTAAACAAGAATTCTTAATGGAACAATTTTTGTCCCTTTCTTTTGTGTACTTAGAGTCCTACTTGTTTCTTTTTAATCCATGGTCTCTTGTGATAAACGACCCCCTTATGCCCTCCTACACCCTCAGAGGTAGGGCCCTTCTGTTTCTAGCAAAGGATCCGGAGATCATAGCCCCCTCCCAAGACCAAGGGCTCACCAACATAGCGGGGATGACCTTCAACTCAAGAACCCTAGAACTTGGTGGCCACAAAAGACTACAAAGCAAACCAGGCTCTCGCTAGGCAGCCACGAAGAGATACACCGACAATCGAGGAGAGCCCAAACAAAGGAGTGGCCCTCTCTACAGTGTCTGATGATGTTGCTACATATCCGGTAGGCTTATGGGTTGGTTGCCGATTAGGCATTCACAGCACCCTGACTAAGCCTACTCATCTCGGGCATCCGCAGCACCACGAGGTGGCAAGGTTTTAACAGCTCTTGGTCGGGCATTCGCAGCACCCAGACTAAGCCTACTCACCTCGGGCACCCGCATCACCATGAGGTAGCAAGGTTTTAACAACTCTTGGTTGGGCATCCACAACACCTAGACCAAGCTTACTCACCTCGGGCATCTGTAGCACCATGAGATAGCAGGGTTTTAACAGCTCTTGGTCGGGCATCCGCAACACCCAGGCCAAGCCTACTTACATCGGGCATCCGCAGCACCACGAGATAGTAGGGTTTTAACAGCTCTTGGTCGGGCATCCACAGCACCCAAACCAAGCTTATTCACCTCGGGCATCTGCAGCACCATGAGGTAGCAAGGTTTAATAGCTCTTGGTCGGGCATTCGCAGCACCCAGACCAAGCCTACTCACCTCAAGCATCCGCAGCACCATGAGGTAGCAGGGTTTAACAGCTCTTGGTCGAGCATCCACAGCACCCAGACTAAGCCTACTCATCTCGGGCATCCGCAGCACCACGAGGTAGCAGGGTTTAACAGCTCTTGGTCGGGCATCCGCAGCACCCAAACCAAGCCTACTCATCTCGGGCATTCGCAGCACCACAAGGTAGCAGGGTTTTAACAGGCAAGTACACGTGGTTCTTTAAGAGACATCTCGTTTGCTTCTTCGATTAATGAAACTGCAAAGCAGTGACAACAAGCATACAAATACATTGGGACATCTCAATATCTCACCAAGTACGATAGGGTCGGAGATGATTAGCATGCCATGGTCTCTCCAGCCTTTTGCCTGTGTCATCCTCCAAGTAGTAACTGCCTCCTGTGAGCTTCCTGGCGATGACGTAGGGTACGCCCCACTATGCCTCCAGCTTTCAGGGATCTCCGACAGGCTTGATTCTCTTCCAGACTTTGTCACCGACTTCAAAGCTACGGGCAATCACACAACGATTGTATGCTTGCTGCATACACTGCCGGTAGGCGAGTAACTGAACGACTACTTTGTCCCGTACCTCTGCCACCAGGTCCAAGTCGATCAACCACTCTTGATCATTGTCCTCCTTATTATAATGTTGTCGTCGGATGGACTCCTCGCCTACTTCCACCGGGATCACGGCTTCAACTCTATAGACCAGCTGGAAAGGACTCTGACCTGTTCCCTCTCTTGGAGTGGTCCGGTAGGACCATAAAATATTAGGGAGCTCCTCGACCTAGCTACCTCCAACATGATCTAGCTTTATCTTCAGCCTCCGGAGGATCTCCTGGTTGACTACCTTGGCATGACCCTTACCCTGGGAGTATGCGACCAACGTGAAGGCTTGACGAATGCCTAGTCCCACACACCATTCTTTAAGTTTGTGCCCTGCATACTACCTTCCATTATCCGACACCAGTTTATGAGGGATGTCGTATCTACAAACAACATCTTTCCATAAGATCTTCATTACTGCGACCTTCGTGATGTGTGCCAGGGGCTCAGCCTCCACCCATTTGGAAAAATAGTCCACTAGAACTAGCAAGAACTTCTTTTGTTGGGGTCCGATCGGAAATGGACCTACAATGTCCATCCCCCACTGATCAAATAGGCATGACACTATGGAGACTCGGAGTGGTTCAGTCGGTCGATGAGTCACATGCTAATGTCTATGGCAGGCCTCACATCCTGCTACAAACTTGAGTGTATCGGCCTACAATGTTGGCCAAAAGTACCCTGCTAGGATAATCTTCCTAGACAGAGACCTCTCTCTGATGTGGTTTCCACAAATGCCTTTATGCACTTCTCGCATGACATAGTCAGCTTTGTCGGGCCCGACACACTTGAGGACTGGTCGGGAAAAGGTTCTCTTGTAGAGTTGATCCACGACCAGTGTGAATCTGGAAGCTCGACGGCGGAATAATATGTTTCCTTGACCCCCCGGTCGGGACATTCCCATTGCGTAAGAACTCCTTGTATGGATCTCTCCAATCAGCTATGGAATTAGCCTCAGCTTCGCCTTCAATCTGAGCCACAGTCGCTTCGGTGGTATTGGGCTCATCCAACTACCATGCAGAGATGGAGCTAGCTAGCTTGGCTAGCTCGTCGGCCTTGACATTGTCCGCTCGGGAAATCTTCTGCAGAGTAACCTCTGTGAAAGAGGACTTTAACTACTCATACATGGCTACATACCTATGCAAGCGCTCGCACTTTATTTCGAAGTCGCCCTTTATTTGTTGTGCCAAAAGCTGAGAATCTGAATGCACGATGACCCGAGAAGCTCCCACATTCTTGGTTGCTTACAACTCTGCTAGGATTGCCTCATATTCAGCTTCATTATTGGTGGCTCGGAAGTGGAGTCGGATAGATAAGTGTAACGTATCTCCCCGAGGGGAAACCATTAGCACTCCGACTCCGCTGTGTCTGATGTAGATCTTCCAGACTCCCTCGATCTTGGGCACTGGGACAGTCTCAAGCATGAAATCCGAGAGAGCTTGTGCCTTAATAGTGGCACTAGGCTGATACTCAATCCCGTATTCGCTTAGCTCTATCGTCCATTTGATCAGTCGACCTGAAGCTTCGAGATTGGTGAGGACCCTTCCGAGCGGGCTGTTGGTGAGAACCACGACAGCATCTGCCAAGAAGTATGGCCTTAACTTTCGGGCCATTAAAACCAAAGCATAGGCCAGCTTCTCCATTGTAGTGTATCGTGTCTCGGCATCCTTCAGGAGATGTCTAAAGAAGTAAATGATATATTGCACCATGCCTTCTTCCCGGATGAGCGCAAAACCTATCGCTTGTTCTGCTGCAGATAAGTAGACAAATAATGTCTCCCCCTCCACTAGCTTGTAGAGGATGGGGAGTTCGACGAGATAGGCCTTCAGATTGGCAAATGCTTTCTCACACTGGTCGTCCCAGTCGAACTTAACTGCCTTTCTCAAAATCTTGAAGAATGGTAGGGTCCTGTCTGCAGACTTGGAGACGAACCTTGATAGAGCCGTAATTCTACCATTCAACCGTTGTACTTCCTTGAAGTTGCGAGGGGATGGCATATTCAGAATAGCCTTTACTTTTTCTGAGTTAGCCTCGATTCCCCTCTCTGTCACCATATACCCCAAGAACCAGCCACTCTTCACCCCGAACAGACACTTAGCAGGGTTCAACTTCAACTTGTTGGCCCTTAGGGTGGTGAACGTTCTTCTAAGTTGACTATCATGTCCTTTCCCTTGTCGGTCTTGACCAAGATATCATCCACATATACTTCGATGTTTCACCCGATATGATGCCTAAAGACCTTATCCATCATCCGCTGGTAAGTTGCCCCAGCGTTGCGCAATCCAAAAGGTATGATATTATAGCAATATGTGTCATCTGCTGTTACAAAGCTGACTTTCTCTTAGTATTCAAGAGTGAGAGAAACTTGATGGTAGCCTTGATAAGCATCTAACATCGAAATGAAATCACAACCGGCGGTGGAATCCACTAGCCGGTCTATTCGAGGCATGGGGTAAGAATCCTTAGGGCAGGCTTTATTCAAATCTCGAAAATCAATACAGACCCACCATTTACCTCCTGGCATAGGGACAAGGACTACATTAGCTAACCAGGCCGGAAATTGAACTTCTCTTATGTGCCCGACTTTTAACAGCTTGTTGACTTCTTCTCTGATAACCTTGTCCTGGTCAAGTGCAAAATGCCTTCGCCTCTGTTTCACCGACCGAGCCCCAGGGATCACATGCAAGCGATGCATGGCCAGAGCTGGGGGGACTCCTTTGATTTCCTCGGTGGCCCAGGTGAACACATCCCGATGGCTCTGCAGGCAGTCGATTAGACAACTCCTCATCACCAGTGCAAGGTCGGTGGCAATCCTTGTAACTCTCCCCGTCTGTTGAGGGTGGATCTGGACCTCTTGGCTCCTGACCTCCCTTCGTTCTTCTTTGGGTTCTTCCTCCTCTCATGGGTTGGCGAGATCGATTTGCAAAGTTTTATGAGACTTTGGATTCTTGTAAGATTCAGATTTGACCTCCCTGCTGTAGCATCACCGAGACGCTAGCTGGTCTCCCTTAACCTTGGCCATCTAATCACCCACTAGAAACTTGATCTTCTGGTGGTAGACCGAGACCACCACCTGAATATGCTGAGTGTCGGGCACCCCAAGATGGCATTGTAGGATGAGGGAGCGTCAACGACCAGGAAGGGAGTCCTCCTCGTTCTCTCCAGTGTGTCACTACCCAACAACAGCGATAGGGTAATTTGCCCTATCGGTTGTACCCGGTACCTAGTGAAGCCAAAAAGTGGAGTCGAAACTGGATACAGTTCATCCTTATCAATTTGCATTTGATCTAGGGTCACCTTGTATAGGATATTCACGGAGCTACCTGTATCTACGAAGATACGCTTAACCTCATAATTGGCAATGTGTGTAAGAATTACCAGGGCATCTTCGTGGGGAGCTTCCATGTCCTCCAGGTCCTCAGGGCCGAAGGAGATTGTAGGGCCATGACACTGGCTACGGCTCGTTGACGGGCCCAAATATACTAATTAAAGTTGTCACGAAAGTATGGGCTCATCAAATTTAAAATTTATAAGAAAAGCTGGAAACCCTTTTTACAATCAAAATATAAAAATGTAATATAGGGGCCACAGGTCGTATTTTTCTCGGGGCTAGTTGACGTTGTTCGATTCGCGCTTGTATTTAGGTGTCGTTTGTGTTTTCGGGTTTTAATTCAAAATTGGGTTTTTGGGTTGCAATTGGAACTGCAAACATCAAAGGAAAAAAAAACAAACAAGAACTCGACTATGGCACTTAACCCAAGTGATTCCAACAATGAACTCAAATAATTTGTAAGCTTAAATGCAATTTACCCTAGTTTGGAAAATACATCTGATGTCGAAACAATTCAAATTTTGAATGATACTACTGCAAAGAACTTCTTCAGAGTTATTACACCAAACAAACCAAATGGAAATCAATCTTCAACCAAATTGATACAAAACCAATGCCGATGCTGTGCTTGATACAAAGTGCAAACCTATTACACATGAGATTGCCGAAAAGAACAAAATGAATTGCTAACAGCTACAAAAATTCAGAGACATTGAATGCAGAACTTCAATTGCAAGAATTCAGAATGCATGAGCTAAAGATTTCAGAAATTAAAGGTGGATAGCAGAACTTGAGACTTGAATGACAGGTCTGGATTCAGAAATTCAGGAACAAGGATGATAACTTCAGAAATGAACTCATGTGCAGCTTTTGGAATCATAAATTCAACAGCAGATAATGGAATCGAGTTCTCAGGAATCGAATTGCAAAAACAGAATCACTGCAAAACAATCTGTGCTTAACCGCAGAAATTAATCTAACTTGCTAACAACTCAAATCGATTGAATTAGTAACTTAAATATTGTCTTTAATTGCAGGGATGAACAAAAGCTTGGCACGCAGCAAATGAGTTGATACACAAGCAGTAACAGGGAAACAAGATGCAGAAATCAGGGTTCAAGCTTTCAAGGATTATTTCTGCAACTCATTGGATGAAAAATCCAGCAAGCTACTGAAGTCAAATACTGTAAATTCCGAGTACAAAGCTTCACTGATGTAACTTCACAGATAAAAACTAATGGTATTCAGAAATGAGATGGAGTTTTGCAGGAATTGAGATTAACTGCAGAAATCGAACTTAGTGCAGAAATGGAATTAAAGTGCTACTCAATGGAAACAACTGCAGTGTAATTTCAGCAAGTAAACTATAATTAGCTTGATACAACTGCAGGAACTCAAGAGGAAAGAACTAATTTGCAGGAAGCAAAGAATCTGATACACAGTAGGGTTAACAGAAAATTCAGAAATGAAGAGAGAACTTGATACGCAAAGGCTGAACTGAAGGTTCAGAAATAGAACTGAATGGAATTCCAGCTCAGCTCTAATGCGTCGGCTCACTAAAGGTTATCTTCAATCGAAGGGAATGAACTAAACACAGATCTAACTGGGAATAAACTGAAATTTTCGAAACGAAACAGAAAATTACAGAACAGCTATGCAGAAAACTTGATACGCAGCTTAAAACTAGATTCAGAATTGAATTGCGGCTAAATAAACTGAAATTAACAACAATTATCCACTAATCAAGCTGACTAACTACTCAACTTGAAACTTTAAATCCTAATTAAGCAGAAACCAATGCATTAAACGAAATTAACTAATTCTGAAACAAGAACAGAACTAAATAACAGCAGTGATGGAATTACAGCTATAAAACGAAATTAACCAAAACTAAGCTTCAATCTCTCATCTCAGCTCAAGAAATCCTTGCTGTCACTCAAGGAAGAGCCTCGAATTGAGAAAGAATTGATCCATACAAGAGAACGAATCATCTGATACAAAATCCAGAAATAAATTGGCAGAAACGAAATTACAGCTACAACTTGAAAATTCGCTGATTAAACTAAACCTCAATCCTTCTCCTTGCTGTCACTCAAGGATTAGCATCGATTTGAGGTGGTCGCGCCTCGAATTGAAGAAAAACTGAGGCAAAAATGAAGAACAAACGAAGAAATGGAAGCTTGCGGCGAAGACGCGACGAGAACAGCTGCTGCGTGATTTTTCCTTAAATAATAACCAATGGACGGCTCAGATTGATCGGAGGAGATCCAACGGTAGATCTTGCTCTGATTGGAGCCAAACTTTTATGATGATGATCTGGGGTCAGGATCTGCCTTGTGGTAGCTCGGATCCTCCAGATGTCCAACAGATGGTCCAGATCAACTCTATCTGTGAATGGACGCTCTAGAGCCCTCCTTGCTTGATCCAACGGTTGATTGAGCTCTGATTGGGATGAAACCTTCAGATCTTGATCATAGAGCTTGATCAACCCTAACCCTAGCTCGGATTGCTTCAGATCGTCCCGGATGGCTCAGATCTAGCCGCTCTTGAATCGGACGGCCCGGATTAATCGTAGGCTTGATAATTCGATCCGGTTCACATCCGACTCAGGTTTGACCCAGTATGCCCTAAGTCCAGGATCCTTTCATGCCTACAAAAATATATCAGAAAATTAGTGGCCAATTAATCCAAAAATTGTGTAATTTTGCAATTAAGTCCAAAATAAGATAAAGTTCCAAAACCTAGGGTAAAATCATAATTAAGCAATAAAAACATGGGTCAAACATGGATTTTAGCAATTAAAATAATCAATAAAATGGTGCTTATCAACTCCCCCACACTTAACCTTGAGCGTCTCGCGAAACAACTAAATAAGTATCCCTTAGGCTCTCTTAAGCATAATTAGAAGCAAATGAAAAGAAATTACCTAAGGTTGTCAATTCTCATAAATCTAAGCTCTATGGATTAGTATTTTGTCCTTAAATCAACAACTTAGCCTTTTCATCAATCATGAGTCATTGGGATGAATTTAAATCACTAGCCTTTCAAGGGAAGTTTTGGTGGCTCTCTCCTTAAATTCTAATTTGATGATGGAAGTGGAGCTCACTCAAACACATATGCTTCTTGAACTACCATAGGCTTTCTTATTATCTAATCTCCACCATTATTCATGATTAGGATCAACATCTACAAAAACAAGTGTAAACATGGAAAATGGTGAGAAATGGAATAGAAATCAAGAAAATGGAAAAATTGATGGAGTGGGAGACTTGGTTGCTCAAAAATATTTCCAATGTGCTTTGCCCCATCTTAACAGTCCTCTAATGATATCAAAAGTATGGTGGAGTGAAACTTGAGTAATCCCTTTGATTTGGATGAAAAAACTTTTCTTGATTTCCTTGTGCCAATTTTCCTTTTGTGTGCCATTTTTGTTCTTTGTTTTGTTCTCTGAATTTCTTTTTCTTTCTTTCTTTTCTCTACTGCAATCAGAATGATGGTGGAACTAATCTTCAATTTGGATGAGAGAAACTTCAATGATTTCAATGGTGCTAAGTCTTCAACCATTGTGTGCCATTTTTGACCTTGGCACAGTTTGGTTTTTTTTTTTCTTTGTATTCAGCTTTTGTTCACCCATTTCGAATTCTGATCAGCTGCATTTAAACTTCTAGCATATTGTGTCTGATTTCTATAGTAAAGAACAGCTCCAATCCTAATTTTTCCTTCTCTTCTATTGCGTGCAAAACTTTTGTTCTTCTTTTCTTTTCTTGTTGCAGATTTCTTTGTGTTTCCTGCTCTTAATTCTCTAATGGAGCAGTGTAGATCAGATTTAAATGAGAAATCTTGATTCATATCAGTTGGCATCTAGAGTTATTGAGCACTCAAAATGATTCACTCGAAAATTCTGCTCAATCATATTGCATTTTAGCCAACTTCCTTCCATTTTCTTCTCTGTTTCGAAACTCCTAGCCTCCAAATTCCTTTCTTGTTCTGATAGGCTGTGATGTGCTTCAATCTATGATACATTCATCCACTTCATTTCATGATTCACAGCCTTGGAAAAAAAAATCAAATTTCAGCTTCAACTTGGCACCAATCTGCACAAAAAAACTGCTTTTTCCAGCTGAGTTCAGCTTCTGATCAGCCTCAATGCAGCTCCAATTCAACTTGTTTTCAGCTGGAATTCAGCTTGTTTCAGCTGCTATTCGAATTCTAGCAATCTACAGCTGCAATCTCTGAAATTACAGCCAATATATAGCTGCAATTGTGTGCCATTTAAGAACTTGGCACAGCTTTCCTCAATTTTTTTCTTCTTGATTTCAGATCTGTCCAGCTGCTAACTTCTATTCTTGGTTTCCATTTTGTTCAATCTTGTTGTGCTAATGCTCCCCAAATCCTTGTTCAGAACTTGACTCCATTCCAACCTGCCGTGAGCTTCAAATACATGCCCTATGGAAACCAATTCAGCTCTTAGTTGATACAAACTGCTTTCATCAGTTTTCACTGATTTTTTTTCTGCTTCTTTGGTTTTTACTCTGCCGTGAGCTTCTGACTTTTTGGTGACAGCTCTGTTGTGATCTAAAACATCAAAGCATCCACCATTTCTTCTTTGGATCAGCATGTTGCAGCCGGATTCAAAATGAAAGAAAAACTTCACTTCCCAACTCAAATTGACACTTGGTTTCTTTCATCACTTTGGCACAAATTCTTTTCTTTTGCATGCCAATTGTTTTTTTCTCTTGCAGATTTTTCATTGCTACTTGGATCTTCAAT
The DNA here is from genome assembly GCA_024364735.1 of Boesenbergia rotunda. Taxonomy (NCBI): domain Eukaryota; kingdom Viridiplantae; phylum Streptophyta; class Magnoliopsida; order Zingiberales; family Zingiberaceae; genus Boesenbergia; species Boesenbergia rotunda. The sequence goes on along the minus strand of JAGFNQ010009916.1, from coordinate 56,939 downwards.
TGAATTTTTTTTTTCCAATTGAAGTGCCTCCTTTGATACCAAATCTTTCCAAAACACTAGTCACTCCCCCACACTTGACACTACTAGAAAAAATGCATTTAACAACAGTGAATCACTGTTGTCGTATGCCAAATACCACTGTTGTTAAAGGCCATGTTGTTAAAGGGGGGGTCTACGACAACAGTGAATCACTGTTGATTCACTGTTGTCGTTTGGTCTACGACAACAGTTTTCCACTGTTGTCGTATATCACATTCGACAACATTTTGACAACAGTTTTTCACTGTTGTCTTTTATTATATTCGACAACAGTTGTATAACCGTTGTCGTATATCAATAACAACAGTTTATCACTGTTGTCGTTTAGGGTTTTCACTGTTGTCGTTTAAATGAGTTTTAACAACGGTGTTTAAATGTTGTCGTATGCCATATTCACCGTTGTCGTTTATCTACAACAACAGTTTAGCTTTAAAAAAACCTGTTGTGTGTTTGTACTGTTCCACAACAGTTTCATACCAATTTGACAACAAAGATATTTCCATTATATTTTCAATTAAAAGACAATAATTTAACCTCGAAACAAAAACTATATATATCAAATATCATCAACATATTTACAATAAAGATCCACCACAACCTTTCTACAGATAAAACCATAAAAGTATCTTCTGTCCAAAAACCTTTCTACAGACGAAACAACTAAAGTATCTTCTGACCCAAATTACAAGAGTTCAAATTATATATAATTCTGACCCAACTAAACTTACAATGAAGTTCAAATCACAAAAATTATAGCTTGGAAGGTCAGATTAATGGTCTTCGAACATGATCACGAACAAGTCCCTGCAGCTGAAAAAAAAAGAACAAACACTCTAATTAGTTATTCTATTAAATGCATATATCCAATAAAAAATGATCCATGAAGATATGTATCAACAAACAACAAAAATAATAAACTAACAAACAAACAAACAAAAAAGATATGCATGTATCAACACTTGCAATTATAAGGAAGAAACCACCGATTGTTTAATGATTGCTTTTCAATTTGGAAGAAACCACCGATTGTCCTAAAAAAAATCAAAATCATAATATCGTCTTATTGATTGCAAAATACTTATTGTTAGGACTACTAAAGCTCTCAATTCTTTACAACCTCAAGACTGGTTTCAGTTACGTAAGACTTCCTCTCATCCATGGTTGAACTAGACTATAAACATGCAAATGCATTGGTAGAAAAATAGAAAAACATGAATATTACTTATATCACCATGTGTTAGTATTTGAGTATTAAATAAAAATCCTCATATGCAGCAATTATGAGAAAGGAAGAAAAAAGACCATTGGTAGAGGTAATATTTACATGAAAACTGCGAAGCTCTTCAGCTTCTTCAAGTGCGATTTGCTTTTCGTATTCTCTCCTGGACTGAAGTGCGAAAAAGAGATTAGTGGCAGCCTTAAAGAAGAGAAGGATAGCATCATAAATAAATATAGAGTGGAACTGATTTGTCCTGTTGCATAAAATCAGGAAAGCAAACTTTCAATAGCTTCTACATTCTGAGAAATTAAGCAACTAAAGCTATTAACTATTTGATCCATAATAATCAACTAACATTTAGATATTAGGATACAAAATATGAGAGAGAGGACATGTAATGATCGATGAAGTAACAAAGGAATCATATTAACTCAATGTGAAAGGGGATAAATTTCATAATAAAATATTGTTAGTAAGAGTTCCATTCTGTAAAAGAGAAACACACCACCATACATAGAAGGGAACATTTTGGTCATGCTCACCGTGGCCAAATTATCTAAAAACTCTGTCTCATCCTCGTCAAGGGCTTTTGGTGGTCCTATACATACAAAGAACACAAATGCATTACACATGAAAAAAGTGAGGCCTTTCGAAACATCGTTTAAGGAAGAAAAACACTCAATATCGACCCACTTGGAATTGGATATGGCAAAGGTGCTAATTTGTCCACTGCTTCATCAATGGAAACTCAAATGCAATTCTTGGGAAATGGATCATTAAAAAGAAATATTATTTTAAAACTTATCATTTCCATAAAATTGCAGCTTTGATAAGTATTTGATACATAGCTCACAAAATGGATTCCTATAAGTATTTGACAAATAATCAATCAACAGAAAAGAATATCATTCAGGAGTTAGCCATATGCAACATTTAAGTAAAAAAAACCTAACTTTCATTGTATCCTTGTCCTGCATGAGAATGAATCATGTCACCGTTATAAAGTAGCTACTTCATAAGTTGGAGGATGAAAATTTGTAATGAAAACAAACTCTCTTGAAAAGGAAAAGCCAACAATGTTTCATCTTATAATTGTACTAACTAGTTTCTTCAACATATCTAAACCTTAGATATCTCCATGCACAATGAACCTAATGGACTCATATTTAAGCTTGATTCGTATTGTTTGAAAAACTGAAAATAGTTGAACAGATATCTCATACACCATACATAACGTGCACAAGTTTACAGTAAAAGAGAAGTCTTTTTTCTTTTATGAAGGAAAGTTCATCCAGGTTTTATTTTGTAAAATTTCATGTCTTTATTTTGTGGACATCAAAAATGCACGAAGAAAGTTAAGTAGAACAATTACTAGATATAACTCCCAATATTTCTAGTAAAGTTCTTATTAACATTTAAGCAAAACTCTTTTTAACAAAAGAAAGCTATAATTTAATCCAACAGAAACTAACCCACTGTGATCCAATCACAACACTTAGCTAGAGCATAACTAAATCATCAATTTCATCCAGAATCTATTCTAAACTAACTTCCATTTTGCACCCCACAATTCAAACCAAAACAAGATTTCTGCAAGCTATGAACAACAGCTTAACCAACAATTTCTCCCATGGACATAGATATAAACCAAACACAGACCACACTCATGTCACCCATCCAAACCAATCATCAAGTCCGTCCAAAACTTCAGACCAAGGCAAAATGCACAGAAACCACCACAACACCATCTCTACAACTGAAAAGCTATCAAGAAATAAAATCGGATTAAAGATCTGTTACAAATTTCTAATTCTAGCAACCCAAACACCCAACCAAGCATCCCAACAGATTTGAACATAAGAAATCCAACTCTAACGGAAAGCAATTCTTACCTCTGCTCGGCGCACAGCAACAGCGAAGAAGGAAGAAGAGGAAAGGAAACACCCAAAACCACACAGAGTCCTTGCGATGCGCAACACCACCCCTTGTAAATTCGACGCCAGTGCTTGGGTGGCGCCGCTTGATCGAGTCAGATTTTAGGAAGAAGGCGGCGCCGACCTCGCTTGCGTGCAGAGGAGAAATCGCGAGGGAGGAGGCATGTGATTTGGGCTTCTCAGTAGAGGAGGGTGCGCTCGGCGGCTTCCTTCGCCGGATCGCCGACATCGCCGTGCGCGATAGGGGTTGATCGACTCCTGCGAAAAAAGAGAGCAAGGGAGAGAGAGAGAGAGATCGGCCGCAGAAGACTGAAGGGAATGGGGGAGGAGAGGGAGTCGGCGATGAGGGGCTGTGTCGGACCACCAAGGAGGAAGGGGACTTGCTAGAGGGGAGGTGGCTGGCTTGGCCGGCTGTCGCGCGAGGAAGGGTTGGCGTCGGCACTTTAGGGCACGAGGAAGAAAAAGGCATAGGGAGGGAAGATAGTAAATAGAAGGGTTTATATAATATATATAATTAAACCGTTGATATCCACCGTTGATATCCACCGTTGATTTTGTTTATTGATTGAACAGCACAACAATACAACAACAACAGTTTAATAAAACTGTTGTATATTATCATAATAAACAACAGTTTCTCACATCAGTTGTTATAAATCCAGCCTATAGACAACGGTTATTTTATAACTGTTGTCGTTGAGTATACATACGACAACACTCATGTTATTACTGTTGTCTTTTTACGTATAAGACGAACAACAACAACGGTTAATACTAAAACTGTTGTTAAATTGACATAAGACAACACTTTTTCAAAAAACCGTTGTCTATTATGTGTTGTTGAATGCAAAAATTCTAGTAGTGTGAATCTTTGTCCGTCTCGGGCAAAATAACATTAGAAACATTCCAAACAAACAAGTCCATAGAAAAATGGGTAAGCGTAGGAGATAAGTAAGGAAAAAGAAAATAAACATGATTATTGCTGAAAATTGATGTGGAAAGGAAAATAAATGGATTAGCCTCTATAGATGTGATCCAATCATTGAAATATGATTTTGAAAGAACCTAAGCAAGTTCTAGAGTACAATAACATAGGTGTGTCTCAAATATAAGGCTAAACCTCACTAGGTAAAAATAATTCATCCCAAGTTCTCAATTAAGAATCTAAAACCAAGTAGTACTCAAGCATCCAAGAATTCATCCATTAGCTCAAACCCTAAGTTTTGACAACCAAATTTAATTTATTTTCAAAAGGCTCTAAAATGACATGAAGATAACCTAGAGGGATACTTTTATTTCTACTCATGCAAGAAAAAGTGACAAAAGAAATAACATGCATTTATTTACAAGGACTCAGTTCAAAGGAAAATTCTAATTCTAGGAAGCATGAAAATGAAAAATGAAATAAAAGAAAATACAAGAAAAATCCAACTCCCCTTTATTCTGGTGGACGGAGTCGATCCAGAAGAAGCCTCCATCTTGGTAGTGGAGGAACATGGGTAGCTGAGTGAATTCGAGCTCCCCCACACTTAAACTTTACAAAATTTTGTTCAGGTGGCCTAAGGCGATTCAGGTTCAAGAGTCATTCAAGGGATGGAGTGCTTTTAATTAAAGTCAGATCATCTCCTCCTTCTTGATGCCCTTCAGAAGTCCTTCCAGGAGGCTGAAGTCTGTTCAGTTGGAGTACCCACTCCTGAAGTCTTCTGGACCCTGCAAAAACATGTAATACCTCTCTCAAGCGTTCAGGGTCAGAAAGAAATGATATAAGTTCAGTCTCTGCATAAAATAAATCCAAATCTGCATCATGTCCAATTAAATCAATTTGTGGTGCCTCAATAAAATTTTCAAAATCATTTTCTACAAAATTTGCATCCAGGAGCTCATCACAAATAAAGAAATCAATTTCTGGCTTATCAATAGAAAGTTCACAATTATTTTCCATCCAAGGTGTATCATGCAATGTGTCACAGCCAATCAAATCAATATCAGGTATCTCCATAAGTCTTTCACATTCATTTTCAGCATATGAAATAGCAAGAGATTCATCAAAATAAATAACATCAATTTCAGGCACTTCTAAAAAATTTTCACTATCCATATCCACAAAAGATGTATCAAAAGATTCATCATAGAAAACAACATCAATTATGGGTGCCTCTAAAATTATTTCACCACCCCTATCTACAAGAGATGTATCAAGTAATGCATGATGATCAAGGAAATCAATATTTGATACCTTTATTGGATTTTCACAAACAATCTCTACACAAGGTATATCAATAAAATCATCAGAGTCAATAGAATCATCCCTAGGTACCTCACTGTATTTTTCTGAACAAAGAGGAGAAATACTTACTTGAGCGTGCTGGATAATACCTGAAGGGTCTATAATAGTAGCTGTATCTGTGGTCTCCTCCTGGTTATGTTCAAACTCCTCTTCAGCCTCAGGCTCTGGTGGACAATCAACTGGTGATCCTTGGGTGCTTGCTTCCACCAAGCAAGTCCCTACACTTTCTGGTTCATTCTCTAAATCTTGTGGTGGTCCCTGGGGCTTAGTGCAATCCCCTACACCTATGGAATCATCTCCTCTGCATGCTTCTCCTGTAATATCTGCAACAACAGTGTCAGAAAAATTAGGACCATCAATAATGCTATCATCAGAAAATAAAAGTCTAGAATGGTCCTGTGGAGCTTCAACTTCTTCTTCTGGAGCTGAAAAATTTGAAAATGACTTTTGAGTAGGAATCTCCGGAGGGATGCATGCTGTAGGTGCCCAGACTTTGATGAGTACGTCATCTTCTTCTTCTTCTATCAAATGTGCAAGATTACTTGAAGAAGGACTTGGCCATTCATTAGGGTCACCTTGAACTGATATAAATCCAACTCCGGGGCTCTCAGAATTAAAAGCAGCTTGAGAAGCTAATTGTTCTGCTCTCTGGGCATTTATCTGATTCAGCTGATCGACCAATTTTCCCAAGTGTTCTTCGATGTCTTGCCGTTGTTGTTGTAAAATTTGCTCTTGTTGTAGGACTTGTTGCCACATCTCCATCGTCCTCTGTTGTTGAGCCTCAAACTCTTGTTGGTCTTGAAAAGTAACATAAGGCTGCTGAAGTCCAGGAGGAGGTTGCGCATGCTGAAATGCAAACTGTTGGGGCTGCTCAAATGGATGAAATGACTGATTAAACTGCTGAAAATTTGGTTCACAAGTTGGTGGAGATGGCTGAAAATTGTAGCTCTGAAATTCTTGGATCTGAGGTTGAAATTGTAGTGATGAAAACTCAAATTGAGTGGGCTAAAAATTCTGATTTTGTTGTTGGAAATTCGGAAATGGTGGCTGCCCATACTGAGTTTGTGGCTGAAAATCCGGCTGAAATTGTTGGAATTGCTGTGGTTGCTCTAATTGTTGTAATGGTGGCTGAAAAAATTGATTGGGTTGCTGAAAATTTTGGTTGCAAGGTTGTTGAAATTGGTTGAAAGGCTGAAATTCTGATGACCACATTTTTATCTTGCAGCCCTGTCACCAAACAAACAAGGAAAATGGCAGCAACCGTATATGAAAGATAAAGCAAAATAAAACAGAACCCAATGATATGTCAAAAAGCATACAAGCAAAAATCAAACAAATCAACTAGTTGCTTCCCCGGCAACGGCGCCAAAAATTTGACGGACCCAAATATACTAATTAAAGTTGTCACGAAAGTATGGGCTCATCAAATTTAAAATTTATAAGAAAAGCTGGATACCCTTTTTACAATCAAAATATGAAAATGTAATATAGGGGCCACAGGTCGTATTTTTCTCGGGGCTAGTTGACGTTGTTCGATTCGCGCTTGTATTTAGGTGTCGTTTGTGTTTTCGGGTTTTAATTCAAAATTGGGTTTTTGGGTTGCAATTGGAACTGCAAACATCAAAGGAAAAAAACAAACAAACAAGAACTCGACTATGGCACTTAACCCAAGTGATTCCAACAATGAACTCAAATAATTTGTAAGCTTAAATGCAATTTACCCTAGTTTGGAAAATACATCTGATGTCGAAACAATTCAAATTTTGAATGATACTACTGCAAAGAACTTCTTCAGAGTTATTACACCAAACAAACCAAATGGAAATCAATCTTCAACCAAATTGATACAAAACCAATGCCGATGCTGTGCTTGATACAAAGTGCAAACCTATTACACATGAGATTGCCGAAAAGAACAAAATGAATTGCTAACAGCTACAAAAATTCAGAGACATTGAATGCAGAACTTCAATTGCAAGAATTCAGAATGCATGAGCTGAAGATTTCAGAAATTAAAGGTGGATAGCAGAACTTGAGACTTGAATGACAGGTCTGGATTCAGAAATTCAGGAACAAGGATGATAACTTCAGAAATGAACTCATGTGCAGCTTTTGGAATCATAAATTTAACAGCAGATAATGGAATCGAGTTCTCAGGAATCGAATTGCAAAAACAGAATCACTGCAAAACAATCTGTGCTTAACCGCAGAAATTAATCTAACTTGCTAACAACTCAAATCGATTGAATTAGTAACTTAAATATTGTCTTTAATTGCAGGGATGAACAAAAGCTTGGCACGCAGCAAATGAGTTGATACACAAGCAGTAACAGGGAAACAAGATGCAGAAATCAGGGTTCAAGCTTTCAAGGATTATTTCTGCAACTCATTGGATGAAAAATCCAGCAAGCTACTGAAGTCAAATACTGTAAATTCCGAGTACAAAGCTTCACTGATGTAACTTCACAGATAAAAACTAATGGTATTCAGAAATGAGATGGAGTTTTGCAGGAATTGAGATTAACTGCAGAAATCGAACTTAGTGCAGAAATGGAATTAAAGTGCTACTCAATGGAAACAACTGCAGTGTAATTTCAGCAAGTAAACTATAATTAGCTTGATACAACTGCAGGAACTCAAGAGGAAAGAACTAATTTGCAGGAAGCAAAGAATCTGATACACAGTAGGGTTAACAGAAAATTCAGAAATGAAGAGAGAACTTGATACGCAAAGGCTGAACTGAAGGTTCAGAAATAGAACTGAATGGAATTCCAGCTCAGCTCTAATGCGTCGGCTCACTAAAGGTTATCTTCAATCGAAGGGAATGAACTAAACACAGATCTAACTGGGAATAAACTGAAATTTTCGAAACGAAACAGAAAATTACAGAACAGCTATGCAGAAAACTTGATACGCAGCTTAAAACTAGATTCAGAATTGAATTGCGGCTAAATAAACTGAAATTAACAACAATTATCCACTAATCAAGCTGACTAACTACTCAACTTGAAACTTTAAATCCTAATTAAGCAGAAACCAATGCATTAAACGAAATTAACTAATTCTGAAACAAGAACAGAACTAAATAACAGCAGTGATGGAATTACAGCTATAAAACGAAATTAACCAAAACTAAGCTTCAATCTCTCATCTCAGCTCAAGAAATCCTTGCTGTCACTCAAGGAAGAGCCTCGAATTGAGAAAGAATCGATCCATACAAGAGAACGAATCATCTGATACAAAATCCAGAAATAAATTGGCAGAAACGAAATTACAGCTACAACTTGAAAATTCGCTGATTAAACTAAACCCCAATCCTTCTCCTTGCTGTCACTCAAGGATTAGCATCGATTTGAGGTGGTCGCGCCTCGAATTGAAGAAAAACTGAGGCAAAAATGAAGAACAAACGAAGAAATGGAAGCTTGTGGCGAAGACGCGACGAGAACAGCTGCTGCGTGATTTTTCCTTAAATAATAACCAATGGACGGCTCAGATTGATCGGAGGAGATCCAACAGTAGATCTTGCTCTGATTGGAGCCAAACTTTTATGATGATGATCTGGGGTCAGGATCTGCCTTGTGGTAGCTCGGATCCTCCAGATGTCCAACGGATGGTCCAGATCAACTCTATCTGTGAATGGACGCTCTAGAGCCCTCCTTGCTTGATCCAACGGTTGATTGAGCTCTGATTGGGATGAAACCTTCAGATCTTGATCATAGAGCTTGATCAACCCTAACCCTAGCTCGGATTGCTTCAGATCGTCCCGGATGGCTCAAATCTAGCCGCTCTTGAATCGGACGGCCCGGATTAATCGTAGGCTTGATAATTCGATCCGATTCACATCCGACTCAGGTTTGACCCAGTATGCCCTAAGTCCAGGATCCTTTCATGCCTACAAAAATATATCAGAAAATTAGTGGCCAATTAATCCAAAAATTGTGTAATTTTGCAATTAAGTCCAAAATAAGATAAAGTTCCAAAACCTAGGGTAAAATCATAATTAAGCAATAAAAACATGGGTCAAACATGGATTTTAGCAATTAAAATAATCAATAAAATGGTGCTTATCACTCGTCCCGATGGCGTAGTTCTCCAGCCGATGGGTGTGAGCTTTCCTCGCCCGGTGGGAATCCCCTCCGGTAGGTCCTCCCGAGATCACCCCCACGTGCTCGGAAGGTGGACCACGTGCAAGGGCCTTGCCCTTCTTGGGATCTCATTCCAATGAGGGAGACCAATGGGGTGCAACCTCTCGACTCCTCCCCCTCGAACGCGACCGAGATCTCTGTCGGGCTTCATTCTCTCCCGACGGTCGTTTGCTAGGAGAAAAGCCCCGCCGAGGGGACCTCCGACGATACCCCATCTTCTTCCACCTCCTCCAAGGTTTGGAGTCTGCTTCCTCATTCAGCTTTTTCTTCAAGGCATGACATTCCTCGGTGGAGTGTGTCGTACTGCCATGGAAGTTGCAATACTTCATCAGCTTTTCCCTGGGCTGGAGCCGGAGGTTCCCTTCTCTCTGACCATACAATGGTCTGAGCAGGGACCCCGGTTGGTTCCTTGTGGCAGGCGTGTTGCACTTATTCAACGTTGACATGCTTGACAGAATGCCCTAACAAATTATCGAAGCTGGTTGGCTTCTTCACCAAAATCGAAAGAAATCCCCTTCAGAGAGCCGTGAGTGAAGGCACTGACGAGGATCTCTGATGTTACATTGGCACATCCTGCGCCACCCGGTTGAACCGCTCGATGTAATCCTTGAGCGGTTCCTTCGCCTTCTGCTTAAGGGCGAATAAATTTAACGTCGTCTTCTGCGACGGCTGCTGGCAAAATGGTGAAGGAAGGTAGTTCTAAACTCTAGGAAGGAGTTGATAGAACCCTGGGGCAGCCTCTGGAACCATCGTTGGGCGGCCCCTGATAGGGTGTTCAAGAACACCTGACACTTCACACCATCAGTGTACTGGTGCCGGAATGCCGCGTTCTTGAACTTGCATACATGGTCCTCCGGATCTGTCTTTCCGTCGTAGTCGACAATCCCAGGACCACGAAACTGCTTCGGCATGGGATCTTCTACGATGGCAAGCGATAAAGGGGTGGAGGGTGTCTTCTGGAAGTTCTTAGGTCCTTCTCCCTTCCCCCCTCCTTCTTGACGTAGGACGCTGGAGGCGGCGGAGTTAATTTTCTCCAAATCTCCTAGGGACTCTCGCTGATGCGTCGAAGGTATCACTGCATATCCCACCGGTGGTGAGACAGACCTTCGGTGGTGGTGGTGCGAAGTGGAGATTTTGGGGATCTCTCCTTGCCCCGAAGTCACTCGACGCGATGTGGCTTGCTCGATCTGGTGTTGTTCGAGCGCACCCCTAACGGCGTTGGCAACCAATCGATCTAGCTCCTCCTTAGTCAAGGTGATGGGCTATCCTTCTAGTTCCACCATCACTATGTTCCTTTTGGTGCTTTGATTTAATTTCCCACGGACAACGCCAAACTTGTTCCGGAAGGAATCGACATGGACGGTCAGTCACCCGAGTACAACCCACTAGGATGGTGACGGAAGGAAAAGAGATCCCGCCCCGCGAGAGTAACACGAGCGTTAATGGGAACATGCTGGAGATTTTTCGGCGGAGCCCCCTTCGACGCTCAAGTCAGAACAGTGAGTATGAGAAGTTGAAGAAAGCAATGAAAGTGTGTAAGTCTCAAAAAAAACCTTTATACCTGGGTTCCAAAGCTCTTTTTATACCTGCGGAAGCAGTCACACATGTCTCCACATTCTCCTCCACGCCCCCTTATTTAACGGTTACTGGATAATCTTCGTAACGACCACATAGTAATTAAATCCAAGCGGTTGTGATAATTAAGACATTAATAGCCGTATATTATGGACCATGATCATCCAATAATTATCCGCCATAATTATCTGCCGATCCGAGAAAAGGGGACAGTTACTTGAAGTTAGGCTATCAGATAGGATGATCTTCGGGCTCCGCTCTCCCGAGGTGATCTCGGGGTCCTTTGGCCCGGGAAGTCCTGGACGTCTATCTTCCTGAGGTGGTTCGGGGATCTGTCTTCTCGAGATGGTCTCGGGGGGTTGTCCTCCCGAGGTGGTCTCGGGGGCCTGTCCTCCCAAGGTGATCTCGAGAGTTTCCAATTTTAGCATAGTCTCGGGCGTGTTCAGTTCGAGAGGGCCCCAAATGTCTGCCTCCCGAGATAATCTCAAGGGCCTGACCTTATCATTTGGATTCGAGGCGCCCTAACAGGTAGCTTCCCTTTGATCCATGTCAACCCGGATAGGTTCAACGCCATCAATTAATAAATTAGCAATCCAAAAATTTTGGATGTTGGCATCACTGTGATGCTTCTATCAAGCTCCCTGCAAATAAGTCGATTGCTTCTCCATCTCTAATCATGGGGATATACCATGCATCATATAGTGCTGAATCAACTCAAATAACGTTAAAGCACCCGGAGTTATGGTGCAGTGGAAGGGTAACTAGTTATCATCTCAAATATCTACGATTCGATCTTTAACTATGACGTATTTTACATGATTTTTTCCTCCAAATAGGACGCGAACCCTGGGACGTTGGGCTTCTGGATCGACCGTCGTGAGTGTTTCTCAATTTACCCTAACGGCCAGTGGGAAACTTCTCTAGCGTTGGCCAATCATCTGGGATTCGACTGGGATTCGACGTTACCCAACTTCATGTAGGGATCTCCCGGCATCATAAACACAAAACGCAGCGGAAACAAGATCCCTCGAGCGATCCATGCGAAAGAAAACTTGTACAAAGTTCATCTATCTAATAGATCTATCTAAAGTGTATACATTTGGAGCGTGCCCTTACGTTTATCCTGTTGGAAACGGATGGCTAGAGAGGGGGGGGGGGTGAATATAGCCAATCACTTTTATCTTTGGCAAGTAACAAGTTACTGTACTTAATCTTATCAGTAGCACAGCGGAAGAAATAAAGCAACAAAGCAGTGCAGTAAATCAAAACAGACATCGAGAACAAACAATCACAGCTAGCAAGATCGCTAACAAGGAGGGTTTACAAGGTTCGGGGATAACTTGCCCCTACTCCTTGGTGTTCCCTTAAGGTGGGCGATCCCTTGATCGTCGGCAGATCAAGCCCCAGTTATCACCGGATATAAAGCAACCTCCTTCTCGGTGGAGAAACCTCTTCACAGCGTTTCAATCACAAATAAATGTTTAAGCTCAATGAAACAACAAGAAGGATCTTACTCAAGCACTCAGCAAGGACAAGAACACAGCAAGCTTCCCTGAGCTCCATCCAGTGGCGATCTCACGCAAGAACCCTTCTTCGTGTCTTTCCACTGTCGGACTCCCAGCTCCTTGTTCTCTCCTTCAAGCACTCAAGTAATGGATGATTACTTCTCGAAAATCAGTAGCTTTCTCAAGGTGATGAAACTTCAAGAACGCAGCAAGCTTGTTGTGGAGAACTCAAGGCGCAGCAAGAAGTCAGTATTCGAACTCTGCTTCCACGAAGCCATCTTCCGCCCTTTTGATCTTCCACACAGCACCAGGTGACAACATCCTCCGTAGCCTCCAGCTACCACACTGCCAACGCCAGCTACCACTGAGCCCTCTCTGGTCTTCCTGAAATCCCCTCAGCCAAGCCCCAGTCTCGGCTCCAGTCTGCAGCTCGGCCGTTGCAACCTGAAATGGAGAATCGGACAAACCTGCTCCAAGGAAAGCCTCCTTTGACCTCTCCTTGAGTGTTTGAATCCTCCCCTATCACCTGCAGCTTAATCAGAGTGTTAGAGCAGCGTATCACACAGTAAATCAAATATCAGATGTAAGTGGCAGCAAATTGAATACGTTCAGACGCGATCAGAGCGTCTGACAGTGCATTTGAATTAAAGTGATCGGTCACCGGACCGATCAGAGCGACCCCTGATCGGTCACCAGACCGATCAGGTTAGTTCTAGACCGATCAGGCTCCGTCCTGATCGATCCCCAACACTCGATTAGAAATCGCGATTTCTTTGTGACTTCTCCTGGATCGATCACCAGACCGATCCCAGGCTGTGGATCGTTCACCTGACCGATCCACCCCTTTCTTGGGCGATTTCTGAGCTTCGCAATCCAGACCTCCTGATCGGTCACCGGACCGATCAGGCAGCCTCCTGATCGATCACCAGACCGATCAGAACATGACCAGACCGATCAGGCTCCGTCCTGATCGATCATAGAGAGGAACCTGCGACGTTTGATTGTTCTCCGGAACGATCTGCACAGTGATCCTAATCGGTCACCAGACCGATCAGGTGCAGATCAGCAGGGGAACTCAACCTCACTGCTCCTTGATCGGTCACCAGACCGATCAGGAGCCAAGCAGTGGGTGAAACACACACTCCCTGATCGATCACCGGATCGATCAGGAGCAGTACAGTAGGTTCCTAACCTCACTGTGTGCTCCCTGATTAGTCACCAGACCGATCAGTCATTGCTGGATCGGTCACCTGACCGATCCACGATGGAGCAGTGTGCCAGATTCCCTGATCGGTCACCAGACCGATCCAGGGACTTAAACTTAGCCCTCCAAGCTAAGTTTCCATCTACCTTAGCCCTCCAAGCTAAGGATTTTTTCATCTAACTCTCCAAGTTGGGAATTTGCACCTAACCCTCCAAGTTAGGACTTTTCACCTAGCCCTCCAAGCTAGGACTTTTCACCTAGCCCTCCAAGCTAGGACTTTTCACCCAACCCTTCCGAGTTAGAACTTTATCCAACCTAGCCCTCCAAGCTAGGCACCTGACCCTCCAAGCCAGGACTTTTCACCTAATTCTCCAGGATGGGAATTTGCACCTAACCCTCCAAGTTAGGACTTTTCACCTAGCCCTCCAAGCTAGGACTTTTCACCCAACCCTTCCGAATTAGGACTTTTACAACACCTAGACCTCTAGGCTAGGATTTTTCACACCTAACCCTCCAGGTTAGGATTTTTCCAACACCTAGCCCTCCAGGCTAGGATCCTCCATATCATGCCTAATCCTCGATCAGGACTTAATCATAATCATCATAATCATCAACCTAAACTAAAATCGTTGTCAACATCAAAACAACAATCAGGGCCAGACTGCATCAACATATCCCGCTCGTCCAAGTGCCGTCGGATTTCTTGCACGTACACGGACACGATCTCTCAACTTCGGGAAGAACTATCTTAGTTGTGCTAGCAACTTGAGGTAGTTCGCGGAAGCACCAAGAACCCCAAAGAAGGGTTTCAACCAAGAGGGAGAAGAGAAGGAAGAGAGGAAGGGAAAGATGACACACCCCATCATCCAAATGACAAGTTCCCTTTTTATACTCATCCCATGAATATGAAGAGGTTTTTGTCCCTTTAGCTTCCCTTTCATTAAAGCCAATAAAGAGCACATCTTCTCATATGACTCTTCAACTTCTCTTCATTCAATGAAGAGAGACTTTTCCCTTCTCCTTTATTATTAATTCATTAAACACTTTAATGAATTAATATCTCATAAGTTCTCAACCAAGGCTCCCAAGCAACCCGACCAGGGCTCCCGACCAAGTCTCCCGAGCTCCTGACCCGAGCTCCCGACCAGGTCTCCCGAACTCCCGAAGCATCGTGTCCTTAGTGTATAACCCAATAGGTTCTCATAACGTTGGCAATGTGCCTAAACCGCTTTAAACACATAAGCAATGAGCGGTATCTAACATGCATCATTGCTACCCAAGTAACAAGAAAAGTCGAGATCCGACTTAACCTCCGTGACTATGATCATGTATGACCTTGTCCTTCCATCCTTGATATCTAGATTGACCAATGTGGCATAGACTGTGTCATCCTCGATCAATCTATGTGTTTCTTGATCCCCGAGTAGACTCACTCAAACAAATGAGCTCAATATCTCATACTGACTCATTTGAGCATGATCATGCGTTTTAGTAGTCTTACTCGATCAAGGGGCCCACAGATATCACTCCCGTCATATGAGAAGGATAGATCTCATCTACATCACTCACATTCCTCTGCATAATTTATTATATACCTAGTGATCGCCTTTATAGTCCACCCTGTTACGGGTGACGTTTGACGATACCAAAGTACATAACTCCTTATATAGGGAATCGTAGTGACTTCAGGTCTAAGGACTATTCATACTAATAGTCACATGAGAAAGTTTATGACACTCATATGACAATCTATGAAACTTTCTCATGGCGGGTCAATTCATTACACATTCTCTAATATATATCCATGTGTCAACTCGATATCATATATCCATGACTTGTGAGCTCAAGTCATCAATTGACCTATATGCTAGTCTCCATGCATTAATATTGTCCTTAAATATTAATGCTTGACTAGGAATGGTTTAGTGTAGTATTCTCTATATTATCTCACTATCGATTCAACCAATCGATATAATGTAGATAAGAACCTACTACTCAAGGACATTATTATACTTAGTTATTTTGCACAAGTATAAAGTAAGTATAATAACCAAACATGCCTTTATTAATGATAGAATATGATACAAAAAGTCCCTAGTCAATCATCATATAATTTGCTCTAGGGCTCCTACTAACACTTCATTAATTATTTTTTGAATCAACTCAAATAACAATTTAAACATCTTGCTTCACCAAGGAAAATTGATATAGAAGTACCATAATATCAAGTGCCATAATGAAAAACCTATGAACTAGGAAATAGAACCAGTAGTAGCCACATGATTTGAATTGGTAAGAGCCCTTTGTTGGTGAGGTAGGTTCTTCATTAACATTAAGCGCCAAGTTTGCCAGCAGCGTGAGAAACCTAATTAAGAGATCTAACAGATAGACCCAAGTTCATAAGTAATTATGTTGATGCGGTGCAGAAATCAAACTGCGGTGACGGAGCAATCAAGAGTGAACAATGAATCAACCTTATGGAGAGAGCAAATATCGAGTTGATTTGAAGGCTGGGGTCTCAGAGGAAATATAAAAATCTGAAGACTCAGTATATAGTATATTTTCTTTTTTTTAGAAAATATGATTTTTTTTAAAACATATTTAATTTATATTTTTGGCATCTATTTTATAAAAAAAATATATTGTTTTTTAAAAAACTAGTAAACGAAATAAAATTATTTTTTAAGAAATGAAAAAATATAATTTTTTAGATCGTGAAAATGAAAACGATTGAAATCAAATGCTCTCTTATCATTATTTTCCTTTCTTTCATTTTTTCCCGTCTTCATATCATCGATCTTAACCTCTTTCGCTCGTGTTCCCACAAAACTTGGGTTCACCACATTAACATCCCTCTCACATGATGGTCCCATGTCTATATGGTGGGATGAACACAAGCGATACATTTTTTGTGACTCGAACCCTGCTCATTACAAGCAAACTATCATTTACTTACCATCTGTGTTAAGTCATGGGAGCAAAATATTACAATGCAAAAATTTCACAGCATAATGCAGCAGCAGAAATCCACCTCGCAATCATTAACAAACATCAAAGAGTTCGTCGGGAGTTATCCGACGAAACCACTACAATGTCAAAGTCATCATGGTGTTCAATACTATAGTGAAAAAGAAAAGGTAATACGAGAGGTTGAGTTAGCGAGAGTTTCTCTTACACTGGGCATAAACCTGGCTTTTTCTCCGTGTGAGAGGGGTAGACACCTAAGAAGATTATGGGAAGCTGGGGAGAGAACATGAGAAAGTGCAGATCATTCCCCATATCTAATTGTGCACGGCTGAACCCGGTTAATAGAACTCGATAGATTAGACTGCTCACGAAGTCAGGAGGTCGATGACTCAACTGGTTGAGTCGGCTGGGGAAGTCAGACTATTGGGGAATTTGGGAGGTCGACGACTCGGCTAGTCAAGTTGGGTCATCAGGTTAGACTGCTCGGGAAGTTGGGAGGTTGGCAACTCGGCTAGTCAAGTTGGGTCGTCAGGTCATACTACTATGGATGTTGGGAGGTCAGTGACTCAGCTAGTTGAGTAGGCTCGGCAGGTTAGACTACTAGAGAAATAGGAGGTCGACGACCTAGCTAGTCGAGTCGACTTTGCTCGTTGGACTAATCTGGAAGTCAGGCGATCAACGATGAGGTTGGTCGAGTCGGCCCGACAGATCAAACTGCTTGAGAAGTCAGCTCGGTCAATTTGAATTTGCACTGCATGTGGACTTTATGTTAACCAAGTCTTGAAGCATACCACTCAAACTCTCTGTTGATTGAGTCAAGGGCTCATCACATGGACCTTTATTTACCTCCACATCCCTCCTATTTTGAGACATAAGTCACTATATCATGAGAGGCAATTACCGATGAACTGTAAGCACCTGGACGGGACAATATCATCTTATGGAAAAAGGTCTAGTTTTCACCTCGACCTTAACATTCTTATACAATAGCGATAAGATTGATCGAAAGGGCATGTCAATATCTGAAGGGTAACTCGACAACTGACGAGATTAAGTTGGTAACGATGATACCAAAAAGGGTACATCTATTACCCGAAAGTGTACATCGATAACTAAAAGGGTGTGTCGAGAATAAATGGGATAAGATACACATCGCCATACTGAGCGCCACCGGTTTGCGTTGTTGACTCATCGTCAAGATGACTAACCAGGCCCAACTGTTGGATCAACATCGCCAATTCATCCAATTAATTCTAATTTCTACAATGAGTCATCCCTTCCAACTTAGAGAGAGAAGCTCTCATCTCTCTTTAGGATTCCGGGAGATACGATGGTTGCAAGTCAGTTAGGAGGCTTGCGATAACTCTCCGGTTGGCTTCTAACCTCTCACCGGCGGTGGGGACGTGGGATGGAAAGTGGTGGTGCCTCTCCTTCAGGCATGTGTGTTTCTCTTGGACGAGAAGCCAGAGTTCTAGTGGAAAGAAGTTGCTGGTTTGGGTTCAAAGGACACAGGTTGGTTCTCAAGATCTATCGTGTGTTTCCATTTTCTTTCATCTCAGTGGTTTTCATTTTTTCTAGTTTTGGTTTGGAATTTCATTATTCCAGGAACCTGTGAGCACGTTAGTAGCGACATTTCGGTGCCTGTGAGCATTTGAAGAGGTCGTGCAACATGGTTTGTTTGGTATTTCTTCACCAGGACTATCTTCGGCGATTGTTGGAGCCTTCCTACTCTGGGAGGAAGATCAATCACCCTCAAGGAGACAAAATTGATAGGTGAAATAAATGTGGTAATTCATTTACTATATGCCTCCATTTTTGGCACCTATTGTCAGTTATACCAAAGTTTCCTTCCTCCGTCACACCGATATGGCAAGATGAAGGTTGGCCACTGCTGGCAATAGGCTTTAGAATCGACTCGCACCACAAGTTGGTCCCCATAATGCTGGTGCGATGCAGGAAATCCTAAATCAACCTGATGTTGTCTTTGCACAACTACATGGCAAAGTTGCTATCGTCCATACCGATGTAGCAGCTAGTAAGGTTGTTGAGGTGCCACATGTAGCTGATGTGGATATGCTCACTGTGGGGGCAAAAGAGCTAGTGCAAGTAGTTGGCGTGACAAGGCCAAAAGTCACAACATCTACTGAACATGTAAAGAATGTTGGTGCAAGTTGCATCAATGATGTTCTTCTTTAAGTGTTTTAATGTTTGACAATACACTTAAGTCAGTGATATATTGAACAGACAAAGGGGAGCAAAGGAGAAGTAACCCAAGTTGAAGAAATGTCCTAGTTAACCTAGGTATTGAAACCCTAAGACCTAACGAAGGGCTGTTAGGCACCTAGCGAAGGGCTGCTAGGTATCGTAACACTAAGACCTAGTGAAGGCTGCTAGGCACCTAGCGAAGGGCTGCTAGGTATCGAAACCCTAAGACCTAGCGAAGGGCTGCTAGGCACCTAGCGAAGGGATGCTAGGCATAGAAGACCTAGCGAAGGGCTGCTAGGCACCTAGCGAAGGGCTGCTAGGGAATGAAGACCTGGCGAAGGACTGCTAGGCACCTAGCGAAGGATTGCTAGGTAATGAAGTCTTGGTCCAAGGACTGAGCAACTTAGCTGAGCGATGACTAAGGACAGGAGTAGAGACGGGTCGGGGTTCGTGCGTCTCGAGATCCGGAGTAATCGGAGGCTAAGCAAAAGTCCATCTGAAGGACTGGGTGGCAACCGTCTCCTGAAAGGAGTAGGTGAAGGGCGAGTTCTCGGGGATAGGAACTCGTGGTGGTTCGACCTAGGGTTTCGTGCAAATCCAAAGTCCGAACCAAGTCCTTAAGCTTAATATTTCATGTATCTATGCTTTGTCTTTTTGTATCTTGCAGGTATCAAGAACCGGAGACAAAGCAGGTAAACCAGGCAAAAAACTGCTCTTGCAGGCTTTAAGCAGGGCGCCCCCATCATTGGGGGCGCCCCCATGCAACTAGGGCGCCCCCAACGATGGGGGCACCCCCAAACAAAGCTAAGAAGTGGTGTATGATGAAGCAGGAAGAACAGGTGTCAACCGGTTCTTGATACCGGTTGATACCTGCAAAAGGACCACCAGGCAAAAGTCCAACCAGAGGAACGATTGGCATCAGGTAAATTCTCCCGAGAGGAGTAGGTGAGGACGCGTTCCCCGTCGAGGGAACAGTAGGCGTCGGTTCGACCTAGGGCTCCATTTTGGAGACCCAAAGTCAGAACCAAGACAGCTAAGACTGTATAAACTAACCACTTAATGTTTTGTTGTGTTTTGGACTAACCCTGGATGCAGGACCGAAGGAACGAGTGTCTGCAGCTCAAAGAGCCTCAAAGGAGTGAGGCAACAGCTGACCAGGGCGCCCGGAGTGTCCCGGGCGCCCCCAAGGTGAACACAAAACACACAAGTAAAAAGCACGCTTCGACAGTACATCCTGCGGGCACCCCCGTGCTCCCGGGCGCCCCCAACAGCAAAGTACCGAAGCACACCCTCGCGAAGCCAGAAGATAGAAATTTGACCCGGTCAATCCGGGCGCTCCGAGCGCTCGGAGCGCCCGGAGCGCCCGGAGCGCTCGGAGCGCTCCGCGCTCCGGGCGCCCCGGTCAAACCTGATCCCGATGGTAAAGGGATCAGACGCTGACCGAGACATTGACGGATCAAATGACACATGGGGGGGGCGCCCCCGACGTCCCGGGCGCCCCCAGGCCCTATATAAAGGGCCCTCGACCCCAAGCTTCAACATCAACTTCCAATCAACGTTTCTACGCTCTTCTGCTCTCGCGCTTCGCCCCGGAATCCTTCCAACTCGAGCCGACGACGTCCTGCTGCTACGAAAAAGTCGATCTACCTCGGACGTCGGTAAAAGAGCTATTTAAGTTTACTGTACTGAATTATGTAATAATCTTTTGTAAACTATTTGCGCCTCATATAGAATTGCCCAAAGTAAACGGTCAACGACCGTGGGCCTTGGAGTAGGAGTCGACACAGGCTCCAAACCAAGTAAAATCGAACGTGTCTCTGTGTGACTTTATTTTCTTAATTTCCGCTGCGTACTTGCTCTAAGTTCTTTCCGAAAAATGATTTCCGATATTCACCCCCCTCTATCGGTTTTCTCGATCCAACAAGTGGTATCAGAGCGGGGAAGTTCAAACTTGGTGCAACCACCAGTTTGAAATTTTTTCGGATTTTTATTTTCTTTTTCTCATTCGAATTTTCTTTAAATATTTCGTTCGAATTTTCTTTTTCCCGTTAATCGAGGTTGGTGCAACACCCCTCGCTATTTCATTTTATTCATCCTGCACTACTAATCCAAGACCTAGTCTTGGAAAATTTTTTTTGTTAGTTTTCTGTTTCAGATTAAATGGCCATGCAAGAAGGATTTAGCACCGCCAGACCTCCACTTTTCAGTGGAGAAGACTTTTCCTACTGGAAAAGTCGAATGGAGGTCCACCTGATAACTCAGGTGGACATGTGGATCATCATCCAGTCCGGACTGGAGATCCCCAAAAACGCCGAAGGAGTACCGCAAACCTACTCAGAATGGGACAACGCCCTAAAACGCAAAATTGAAGCCGATGCAAAGGCGACCCAGACTCTCCAATGCAGATTAACAAAAGAAGAGCTGAATCGGGTAGGCCCCTTCAACAGTGCAAAGGAGCTGTGGGCAAAGCTTATCGAACTGCATGAAGGAACGTCAGACACCAGGATCAGTAAGAGGGATCTGCTCCTGAACAAACTCTACACCATCAAGATGATCGACACTGAAACTGCAGCCCAACTCCATGCACGCATACAAGAATTGATGAACGGTCTTCACACTATAGGTCACAAGGTCGAAAACAGTGACCTAATAAGGTATGCCCTAAACGCTTTCCCTAGAAATACCTTGTGGGCATCTATGGTAGATGCATACAAGGTTTCAAGGGATCTATCTAAAATTAAATTAGACGAATTGTTTTCTGAATTAGAACTTCATGAACAGACTAACTGCAATATGGCCGAGAAGAGTATTGCCTTTTTTGCAGGAAAAACTGGAAGATCGACAAAGAAGAAAACTCAACCTGAACCCGAGTCTACCTCAGACTCAGACGCAGAAGATGAAGAAGGAGATCAATCTGAGCTGGTCCGACTAGCCCGAAGTTATTATAAAAAATTAAAGAACCAAGCCAACACACGGAGAACAAGCTGAAGAAAGGACGAACCAGCTGAACCCGCAAACAAGCCCAACGTGACCTGCTACGAGTGCAAGAAAAAGGGCCACTACAAGTCAGAGTGTCCTAACCTAAAGGAGACTAAAAAGACAAGAAGGAAAAAGGCACTCCAAGCAACCTGGGACGAATCTTCCTCAGAAGAAGAAGAAGAAGCATCCCAGTCAAACCTTCTAGCCCTGACCGCCTCAGATGAAGTCGAGACCGAGTCTGAATCAGAAAAGGACGACGGCAAGCTAACCTTTTCAGAAGACGGCGAAATCAAGGTAAGCGGTTTTAATAAACGTCAATTAAACGAACTTATCTCTTATCTTTCTCGAGATTTGGCGAAAGCCAAACTCCGAGTCGAATCCCTCCGACAGGAAGTAAAACTCCTGAAAGAGGGAGCTGACTCTAAATCATTAACCGAGAACATTCAAGAAGGAACTCCTACTCAAGTTGAAAAACTTGAGAAAGAAAACTCCTCCCTGAAAACTCAGGTTAAGGATCTTAGAGCGGCCTTAGAACGATTTACTTCTGGTTCCAAAAATCTTGACATGATTCTTGGAAAACAGAAGTCCGTTCTAAATCGATCCGGACTTGGCTACAGAACCAAATCCCGACAAAGATCGTATTTTGCTGTACTGAATCAGTCCAGAAGTAAAGTTCAGGCATGGGTACCTAAACTGTGCCTGAACAAACCAACTGGATCAAATCAGTATTGGATCCCCAAGGACAAGATTCACATCTTGCCTAATTATTATCGTGGCTATAGTCCAGGGGAGCCAAATTAAAAACTATTTTTATTGTCAAATAGAATTTAATACTTGCAATTTGCCTGATTGATTGTTTATTTAAATTTATGCAATTTACCATGCTTAGACTTAGGTTAGTATAAGGACAGAACAAACTTAACTGAAACTTGACAACATAGTATTGGGTGGAGGTGAGATGATAGTACGTTAGGGAAACCAATTCTAATAAGATCAAGTTCACTTGGTCTCTTTAGACTGGTGAAACTAGCCGAAGCTACCGATCCAAATCCAAACTAGTTAGACCAGAACTTTTTCAAAAATTAATTTTGAAATGAAATTTCATTAACGGCTTTGTCAAGGAAAGGGTTGATGATCCAATAAGGCTGCGGCCAAAGAAGGCCTAGTGCCTCGCCAAGACCTGGAAGCCAATTTTTGAATTTCAAATTCAAATTACTTTTTGTTAAATTCAAATCTAACACAAACTTTCAGTTAAGTATAGATTCGAACCTTCTCTTTCAAAATAAACTTAACTGTTTTTTTCAAAATTAATGCAAAGCTTTCAAAATAAACTAACTTTTTCAAAATAATTTTATTATCAAAACCTGTCTCACAAAACCTATAAGGCTAACGTGATTGAAAACCCTAGATTTGGGTGAGACAGTAGGATTAAGACTCAATTGGAAATTCTTTGATGCCTATATTATGAGTCAATCATGTAGTTAAGATCACAAGTCAAACCATGGTCAACATGGTCAAACTAAAGGTAAACCTGGTCAAACCATAGTCAACATAGTCAAACCATGGTCAACATAGTCAAACTATGCTCAAAACAGTCAAAGCATGGTCAAACTAATTAAACCATGGTTAAATGATGACAAGACATAAGATTTGTCCTTACCCATACTATTCCGGGCGCCCGGGACCACACGGGCGCCCCTCCCATACCTTTTCCTTCCCTCGAGACATAAAAGCTGCCTCTGCCTTTGACCAGGGTGCCTGGAACCACGCGGGCGCCCCCATCACTCTCATTGCAGCAAAGGCTGCAAAAGCAGCCTGATGAGGGCGCCCGGGCAGTTCCGGGCGCCCCCAACCAGTCAAAGGTACTGCCTTTGGCAGTATCCACTGACCAGGGCGCCCGGAAGCTCCCGGGCGCCCCCGTTGATGTGTCTATATAAGGCACCCGAATTCCCCTTCTCTTCCCACACCAAAATCAACTCCCTTCTTCACTTCTTTCCCTCCAAGGATATATTGCAAGTCTTCATCCTCAACCATGCCTCCCCGAGCCGCCCGGTATAATTTTTACTTTTATTGCATTTTAATTTATTTTTTTTTTGCAATATCATCATGCTTCTTTTAATTTCCTTAACTTAGAAGACGCCGACCAAACCCGGCCAACCCCGGTGCCGAACCAAGTCCTGACCCTAGGTTCCCTACCCTAGAGTTATGTAACAAGTTTGCACAAACCATTTACAAGTCGATTAAAACTAGCTATCTTAATAGGCACTTCTTTACCCAATCATGCCCCGTAGCCATGAATGTTATCAACTTCTATCAATTAGATAATCTTGTCTTTTGCACCCATACCATTAATGAATCTTTATGTGCAGAGTTCTACAATAATATAATTCGACAAGATAATCTAATGTTTCACACTACTGTCCAAGGAATACCTCTGTCTATCACCCCTACTTTGTTGAACCGATTCCTTGGACTGCGACCCTCTTAGTCCACATTTTGCTGCTATCCACCTAGGAATCCTCCATTTGATCCTCCCTATTCTCACATTACCTTAGACACCATCCACTCCTATTTCTATAGGGAAGGACTCCCCGCGAACAGACGATTCCAAGCCGTTGAACTTCAGGCACAGGACTATGCCCTGTACAGAGTCCTGGTCCGCTGTATTTTACCCCTCTCCACTAGAGATCTCGGTACCATGCGACCTTTTCATGCTTTCCTTTTGTATGCCCTAGTCCATCACCTTGACATAGACATTGGCCTACACATGTTTCATACTATCCTACATGCGTCCAATGTCACGACCCAGGGACGAGTGCGCACTCCATTCTGCCACATCATCACCTCTCTCCTTCATCACCACGGTCGTGACATATCGGTAGGTGAAATAACTGCTATGACCGACTTTGACGAAATAGGATTTAGGAATTTTTCGTTTGCGGGTCTAGAGGTATCAGCCACCGGGGTTCTAAGTTGGAGACGACAGCAGGCCGGGGCTCCGATCCGTTCAGACGAGGAGGTTGAGATCGACGTTGGGGATCTGGCAGCAGCAGCAGCCCGAGCGCACATTGACGAGCCCACTCCACCGACACTCTACCAGAGAGTGACACATTTAGAGACACAGGTTCAGAGTCTCCGAGAGGAGGTCGAGGCCTATCACATCGAGCAGATGGACACTCGTAGGGCCGACCGAGAAGTGGCTGATGCTCGATACATCGAGCAGAGGGACGCTCGAAGGGCCGATCGAGAAGTGGCTGATGCTCGATACATCGAGATGATGGCACGATTCGATTCATGGCACCCCGGTCCCTCGTCTTAGATCTGATTGCATTGTACTATTAGCTATCTGACTGCCCCTACCTAGTAGGGTTGACTTATGTTTTGACCTGTATGACTGTTATGTTTTTCTCTGTTGACCTGTGGAATTAAGTACTTATTTCATTTGACTATCTAAGCAGTTAGGATTGTGTTCTGTAGAATAGATTAACTCTACTCTTGATTCCTTTTTATTTACAAATCAGTTTCTAAAAGAATTTGAAAAACTGTTTCACTTAATTTCAAAATCAGTTTTTTTCTTAGTTTTATTTCAAAAACTTCCCCCTTTCAAAACTAGGGTCTTTTTCGCAAATGGACTTAGCCTAGGCCCTAACCCTAGAACTGCATGCACCTATAGATTTAGAAGCCAGCATCTCACAAGCACCTTAGGATACTTTTGATTGATAACCTAGAAAGGGTTGAGATGCTTAGGTCTTTGCCTTAATTCAAGATGCTTTAAGTCAGTGCATCTGCAGTAATTGGGGAACTAAATACAACTTTTACAGCAATCAAGTTAAGTGTCAAGTTTAGAAAATCTAACTTGAACAGAAATACATAACTTGACTAACCCTAGCCAAAGCTACTGTTTATAACAGTTAGTGAGTAACTAATTGGGTTAGACAGATCCCTACAAGAGAAAATCAACTGCTTTGGTTCAAGTCTTATCATGAATTGGTTCAGTACAGCAAAATCATGTAAATATGTTTATGAAATTTATTTCAGTGATGAAGTTTAATTTCTGCTGTATTTATCTGTTTTTTTTATATATGGCAAAGGGGGAGAGATAGAAAAAGAGAGAGTTTAGTTAAAATTTTCTTAAAATTTTCTATCCCAAAATTTTTTTTTCAAAAACTCTCCTTTATTCAAAAAGTACCAAGTTCTAAAAATTTTCTAAGCTTTTCAAAAATTTCTAAGTACTTAAGTTTTCTTTTTCAAAATTTTCTAAGTTTTTTCTTAAGCTTTTCGAAAATAATTAAGCTTCTCAAGAATTCACTAAAGTTTTTTAAAGTTTTCAAAAGCTTTTTCAAAATTTTCTTACTTAAGCTTTTCGAAAATAATTTCTAAAAGTACTTAAAGCTTCTAAAGAATTTACTAAAAGTTTTAACTTAATGTTTTCAAAACTTTTTGAGTACTTTAAACTTAAGAAGTATTTTTCTAAGTACTTAAAGCTGTTCAAAACTTTACTAAGTACTTAAGCTTTTCTTACTAAGTACTTAAATTAATGTTTGCAAAACTTTTTGAGTACTTTAAACTTAAGGCTTCAAATTTTTTGGTACTCTAAACTCACTTAAACTTAAAAGATTTCCAAAGTACCTGAACTTAAGTTTTTCAAAGTACAAAATCATTCTAAGTAATGTTTTTCTTAACCCCACGAATTTTTGAAAAATCTAGGGGGAGATTCTCTCTAGGGGGAGGGAACAAAATTTAACTTTTTCATGGTTTGATTAAACTTAACTTTTTGAACTAGGGTTGCCATAAATCAAAAAGGGGGAGATTGTTGGTGCTGAAAGCACCCAAGTCAAACCTGTGTTTTGATAATGGCAATAGGGTTCAAAAGTTAAGTCTTACTTGTTTTCTAATAAGTCACTCTAGTGTGCAGGAAAAGCCCTAGCGAAGGACTACTAGGCACTGGCGAAGGAATGCCAGAGTAAAAGCCCTAGCGAAGGACTGCTAGGCACTGGCGAAGGAATGCCAGAGTAAAAGCCCTAGCGAAGGACTGCTAGGCACCGGGCGAAGGACAGCTCGGCATCCAAGCGAAGGATTGCTAGGTAATGAAGTCTTGGTCCAAGGACTGAGCAACTTAGCTGAGCGATGACTAAGGACAGGAGTAGAGACGGGTCGGGGTTCGTGCGTCTCGAGATCTGGAGTAATCGGAGGCTAAGCAAAAGTCCATCCGAAGGACTGGGTGGCAACCGTCTCCTGAAAGGAGTAGGTGAAGGGCGAGTTCTCGGGGATAGGAACTCGTGCCAGTTCGACCTAGGGTTTCGTGCAAATCCAAAGTCCGAACCAAGTCCTTAAGCTTAATATTTCATGTATCTATGCTTTGTCTTTTTGTATCTTGCAGGTATCAAGAACCGGAGACAAAGCAGGTAAACCAGGAAAAAAACTGCTCTTGCAGGCTTTAAGCAGGGCGCCCCCATCATTGGGGGCGCCCCCATGCAACCAGGGTACCCCCAACAGTGGGGGCGCCCCCAGACAAAGCTAAGAAGTGGTGTATGATGAAGCAGGAAGAACAGGTGTCAACCGGGGCGCCCGGATTCGTAGCTGTTTTGCTGTTTAGAAGTCAGAACACAGGATAAGCCCTCACGGGGCGCCCAGAGCGTCCGGGGTGCCCTGGTCAATGATCTTATCACCTGCGGTGAGGTAGGCGCAAGGATAAGGTTTGACCGAGTCTTCCGGGGCGCCCCCAGCGTCCAGGGCGCCCCCAGGAGGCCTATATAAGGGGCTTCGACCCCTTTGCTTCAGATACAACTTCCAAGAGCGATCCCAAGCCTTCTGACCGATGACAACATGCTAGAGACGAGGCTCTACGACCGGGAGGCTCCAGGAGGAGGTGCGCGGCACTTCGGAGGTCCAGATCGGCCGAGCTTCTGACTTGGTCTCGTTGGTTTGCTTTTTAATTACTGTACTTAAATTTCTATATTATTGCTTGTAATATTGCACTGTAAGTCGGGTTTCTCCGCCTCCGGAAAGTTCGGAAAGGAGACCAATAGTGGACGGGCGTTCCCGTGCATAGGCCTTGGATGTACTGACCCTGGGGGGTCGGGAACCAAGTAAAAATCCGCCGTGTACCTGTGTTCTTTTCGGTTTTATTTTCCGCTGCGCTACTAATATTCTAAGTCTAGAACAAAAGCTTTACGAAGATTTCCGAAAGGTTTTCACGGTCGATATTCACCCCCCCCTCTATCGACGGCACCGGTCCTACAAAGAATCCAGTGTTGATGATGGAGTCGGCTGAGGAAACGGGCAATCAGAGGTAGAGAACAGGCCACATGTGCCAATTCAAAGAGAATTAAAAGATGAGCATGACTACCCCTTCACATTAATTCCAATGGTCAGGATAGCAGATATAAATTGACATTGACACGGTGGAGAATTTGATGGGTCATTGTTTGGTAGGATGTTTGATGGTAAGGTATCTGGGACGCGGGCGTGTGAAGTTCATTGCTAATCGTTGAGGGTTCCTAGGGAATGACTTACGTATGTTTTACTTCTTGTCAAAATAGATGTGCAAGCTGAAAAAATACTTAAAGTGTCAATTACCATATGTACTGGAGCACAAGTTGAATTGAAGATTATTTATGAAGTCACGTCGAATTTTTGTGGTGATTGCAATCGTATTGGCCACAAACAGGGGGAGTAGTGCAAGAAATCGGTTGCTCCAAAGGCTACTCATGTAGGGGAGAGATTGGGGCGTTCCCATTCGGTTCATCGACGGTTTCGATCAAGATAGCAGGGGAGGACTAGACCACTAAGCAAACCAGCTGCCATGAATGGTGTGAAGAATCCAAAAGCAGTAGTAGGTGGAATTAGCTTGGCCATGGCATTAATTGAGACTCCAACACCGATTGCTTTAGTAGTTGTACAAGATGTGTCGCTTACCTCTCATGGGACTAGAGATGCGGTTGCGGACAATTAGCAAGCCACCGCCCCAATGGTGACACAACAAAATGTGCAACAATTGGATGCGCACGGTGTTGATGCTCCAACAGCAACACTCTACAACCATGAACTCACAGTAGGGTAACACGTATGAATGAAGCATGACTTTGGGCACTTATACCATAAATTCTTTGACACAATTAGTGGAAATGGATAGTGACGAAGCAAACACATAGCCATCTATAGAGAAAGATGCTAAGGATTAGTAATCGACAGCTCGGGAGAGCGGAAAACATAGGTGGATGTGAGCAGCCCGGGTTGCCCACTCATGAAGGTTGTTGCTTGCAAGATAAGGCAAACCCCTTAAACATTTGCGGGTGGGTGGGTAGAGCAGTCAATTTGGGTTGGGCCCATCGGGTTGGCCCGCCTTACTAAATAATTTAAGTGGGTTGGATTGGAATTTTAGTAATTCATCGACGAGAAACGTCTATTGAAAACTCATCGATGAGTTTTCAACATGTGTTTCTCGGCGGAGCACATTTTCCGGAAACTCTCATTTCTCCTAGACAAGCATATGTCATTTTGCCTGCATCCTATTCAGGGCCCAAACTCCCCCAACTTGGACATAGTCAGGGGTGAGATCCTCGGGCTGCAGAAGCAAACTCTCCCTTCTCAGGGACGAGCATATGTTGTATCGTCTGTGTCCTTTTCAGAGCCCAAATTGCCCTGACTCGGACACAATCGGGATCTAGATCCTCGGGATGCAATAGTAACCTCTCCCTTCTCAGGAACGAATATATTCGTATCGCTTGCATCCTTTTTAGAGCTCAAACTCTCCTGACTCGAACATAATCGAGATCGAGATCCTCGGGCAGCAGTAGCAACCTCTCCCTTCTCAAGGATGAGCATATGTCATATCGCTTGCATCATTTTCAAAGCTCAAACTCCTGAGTCATTTTTAGGCCCAAACTCCCCAGACTCGAACATAGTCAGGGTCAAGATCCTTAGGTTGCGGTAGCAACTTCTGTTGGATCGTTAGAACCGATAGAGGGGGGGTGAATATCGGTATTCGTTTTTCGGAAAATTAAGAGCAGGTGCACAGCAGAAAATAAGAAAAATAATAACACAGAGACGCAGTCGTTTTTACTTGGTTCGGAGCCTGGGTCGACTCCTACTCCAAGGCCCACGGTCGTTGACCGTTTACTTTGGGCAATTCTATATCAGGCGCAAATTCGTTTACAAAAGATTACAGAATTAGAATTAAGTACAGTAAACTTTAAAATAACTCTTTTACCGACGTCCGGGGTAGATCGACTTTTTCTGAGCAGCGGGACGTCGTCGGCACGAGTTGGAAGGATTCCAAGGCGAAGCGCGAGTGCAGAAGAGCGTAAAAGAGTTGATTCAGAAGTTGTATTTGGAAGCTTGGGCGTTGGGGGCTATTTATAGCACCTCGGGGCGCCCTGGACGTCGGGGGTGCCCTGCCACGTGTCAAGCGATCCCTAATCCTCTCGGTCAAGCTTTATCCCACCCGAATAGGGATGAGGTTTGACCCTGGGGGCACCCTGGACGCTGAGGGCGCCTTGCTTGACTTTTTCCGCGCTGGCTTCTCGACTGGATAAGGGTGATGACTCTGCTGACAAAGGCGCGGGGCGCCTTTGCTGCTTAGGGCGCCCTGGCTGCTGAGGGCACCCTGGCTACTGAGGGGGCCCTCGCTGCTGAGGGCGCCCCGGCCAGTAGTCAGCCGAAGCTCCTTTTTGCTTCACTTGTTTCTTGTTCACCTTGGGGGCGCCTTGGACACTCAGGGCGCCCTGCTCAGCTGCTGCCTCACTCCTTTGAGGCTCTCTGAGCTGCAAACACACGTTCCTTTGGTCCTGCATCCAGGGTTAGTCCGAAAACAATATAAAGCATTAATTTGTTGTTTTATACAGCCTTAGCTGTCTTGGTTCTGACTTTGGGCCTCCGAAATGGAGCCCTAGGTCGAACTGACGCCTACTGTTCCCTCGACGGGGAACGCGTCCTCACCTACTCCTCTCGGGAGAATTTACCTGATGCCAACCGTTCCTCTGGTTGGACTTTTGCCTCGCGGTCCTTCGCCAGGTCTTGGATACCGGGCTGTCCTTCGCCCGGTGCCTAGCATTCCTTCGCTAGGGCTTTAGTCCCAAGCTGTCCTTCGTCTGGCACCTAGCAGTCCTTCGCTAGGGCTTTGTATCCTAGCAGCCCTTCGCTAGGTGCCCAGCAGCCCTTTGCCAGGTCTTTGATGACTAGCAGCCCTTCGCTAGTTGCCCAGCAATCCTTCGCTAGGGCTTGGTGACTAGCAGCCCTTCGCTAGTTGCCTAGCAGCCCTTCGCTAGGGCTTTGCATCCTGGCATTCCTTCACCAGGTGCCTAGCAGTCCTTCGCTAGGGCTTTTTCTGCACACTCAGTGAACAACGTTAGATCACAAATAGTACTTAACTTTGAATCCTTTGCCAATATCAAAACAAGGTTCGATATGGTGCTTTCTGCACCAACAATCTCCCCCTTTTTGATTTATGGCACCACAATTCAAAGTTAAGTAAAAAACATATAACAGTTAAGCAAGAGGGTTAAGACTAATAAAACATAGCAGTTCTGAACAGTCTAAAACCAATGTAATTTGAACAGACAAAATTTTCTCATACTCCCCCTGACTCATTGTGTTATAAAATACTTAACTTTGACCCTTCCTCCCCCTTTGACATATATCAAAAACAAAACATGGGTGAACAGGGTAAAATTTTGAGAAGTTTTGCAAACCTAAATTTTGTAAAAAAACTTTTACTTACAAGGCTTTGAAAAAAAATTTTACTTAGGCAAAATTTTGAAGGCAAATTTTCCAAAAAAAATTGTTTACCAAAAATTTTTGCACACTTAGAAATATTTGTTTGGAAACACTTTGTGCATTTTGGAAAATAAGTTCTGGATAAGTTTTTTTTTTCACCAAAAAAAACTTTAACAAGTTTTTTTGCTCGAGCATATTTTGTGTACTAAGAAAAAAATTTATTTAGGAGAAGACATGTATTTAACAAAAATTTGAAACACTTAGAAATACTTAGAAACTTTTGAAGCACTTTTTGAAAAAAATCTCTCTTTCCTTTCTCTCCCCTTTAATGTGAAATTCTAAATTTTCTTTGAAAAAGAAGGAAAATTTTAATGAAGAGTTTAATTTCTAATTTCACACTTTTTCTACTCTCCTACTTGGATATATATCAATAAAGAGTTCTAAAAATATATTTTGAAGGACATTTAAAATTTGTGTATCAGAGCTTATGGGTTTTGAAAACATAAATATTTGAGAATAATGTCAAGAATTATAATAGTTTCTAAGTAACATCATTTTGAAAGAGTGAAGAATTGATGCAAAAAATAGTATTATAGTCAAGTGTGTATTTGCATTGAGTCCATGCATGACAAGCAACAAAAAAGAATATATAATCAATAAGATTACTTGTTTTGAATATTTTGAAAAATACAAGTACTTTAAAAGATATTGAGCTTTTTGAGAGATGCAAGTACACTGTATCTTTGAAAAATATAAGTCACTTTGAAAAATATTATGTGATTTTTGAAAATATAAGTA
This sequence comes from Boesenbergia rotunda, assembly GCA_024364735.1. NCBI lineage: Eukaryota > Viridiplantae > Streptophyta > Magnoliopsida > Zingiberales > Zingiberaceae > Boesenbergia > Boesenbergia rotunda. The sequence continues at coordinate 24,365 of JAGFNQ010009916.1, read as the reverse complement.
TTATTTGAAAAATATATGCATTTTTGAAAAATATGCAAGTAAGGTATTTCAAAAATAATTTTATAAGCCACAAAAACATTTTAAAATAATATTTTGTAAGACAAATTACTTATGTTTTCGACACAATTTTGAAAATATAGTGTATGAAAACATATTAGTTAGAAATGTTTAATAACTCTTTTAATTTGACCTCCCCCTAAACTTGACGCGGTCCTTGGAAGCTTGTTGACTATAAGTATTCTTCCTCTGAGTTCTTAGGGTTCAGTTCAGATCAAAGGAATTTATCTAACAATTTGAAAACAAATAATTACCAAAAATATTTCAGAAATTCTTCTTTTAACTCAAACTCCCCCTAAATTTGACACATCCTAGGAATCCTTGTAGATCATGAAGTGGACCTTCCTCTGTGTCTTTAGAGTTTATTAAAATTAAAAGAATAATTTTGAATAACCTTCTGAGTATGATAATTTTCAAGGAGATACATTTTTGAAAACATAACTTGAAGTGATAACATAGTTTTCAAAAAATATTTTGAAATGATGATAATTTTTCAAACAGAAAGTAGTATACGAAGGTTTTTAAATCAATTTTTGAAAACCTTATCGAGATGATAATTAGATTTAGAACATAAGGTTTTTTAAAAAAAACATTTAAATTTTTGAAGAGTATTAAAAGAAACTCCCCCTGTATCCGACACAGTCTGATTTTTATCTAAGTTTCTTAAGGGGTTTCAGTGTTGAGCAGATTTGACTATGTTGACTAGGGTTGACTATTTTGACCAAGTTTGACCAATCAATGACTAAAACAAAACAAGCCCTGGATTCTATTGAGATATTAAACATGAAATTTCAAAAAATGTTAGAATTGAAAGAGTAGGGTACCGTAAAAAAAACAAAAAAATAGAGATAATGTTGAATAACTTTTGAAAACATTTTTTTTATTTAAAAGATAGTGAATTATGCTTTTAGGTCCTAGATGTCTCACCCAGTTCTACGTGGTCAAGCATGTTAACCTTATGGGTTGTGTGAGACAAATATTTTAATTTTGAAAATAAATGATTGACAATAATTAAATTAAATTTTGAGAATAATTAATTAAGTTGAATTTGAGAATAATTAATTGAATTATTTTGAATTAAATTGATTTAATTAAGATGAATTTAATTGATTTAATTAAGATTTAACTGAATTTAATTGATTTAATTAAGATTTAATTGATTTAATTGATTTAATTAAGATTTAATTGATTTAATTGATATTTAATTGATTTAATTAAGATTTAATTGATTTAATTGATATTTAATTGATTTAATTAAGATTTAATTGATTTAATTGATTTAATTGATTTAATTGTGATTTAATTGATTTAATTAAGATTTAATTGATTTAATTAAGATTTAATTGATTTAGTTGGTTGGGTTGGACTCAACTTTTAGGTCCTAAGCATCTCACCCATTTCTAAGTAACAAAACAGGATATCCTTAACTGTTTTGTGAGATGCATATTTTAATAGGAAGATTTATTTTGAAAAGGTCATGATTAATTTTGAAAAGTTAAATTAATTTTTAAACCCAATTTAAATTTATTTAAAAGAGATATTTGAATCTGAAATTAACTGAAAATTTGTGTTAGATTCGAATTTAACAAAGAGTAAATTGAATTTGAATTTCAAAAATTGGCTTCCAGGTCTTGGCGAGGCACAAGGCCTTCTTTGGCCATAGCCTTATTGGATCATCAACCCTTTCCTAGACAAAGCCTTTTAGTGAAATTTCATCTTCAAAATTACTTTTTGGTAAATTCTGGTCTAACTAGTTTGAGTTTGGATCAGTAGCTTCGGCTAGTTCCGCCATATTGGCTTCCCTAACGTACTATCATCTCACCTCCACCCAATACTATGTTGTCAAGTTTCAGTTAGGTGTGTTTGGTCCTTATACTAACCATTCCTAAATCTAAGCATGGTAAATTGTAGAAATTTAAATAAACAATCAATCAAACAATTTGCAATCAAGAATTAAAAAAATTTATCTAACAATAAATATTGTTTTCAGTTTGGCTCCCCCTGGACTAAAGCCACGGTGATAGTTAGGCAAGATGTGAATCTTGTCCCTGGGAATCCAATACTGATTTGATTCAGTTGGTTTGTTCAGGTATAGTTTAGGTACCCATGCCTGAATTTTACCTCTAGACTGATTCAGTACAGCAAGGTAAGATCTTTGTCAGGATTTGGTTCTATAGCCAAGTCCGGATCGATTTAGAACGGACTTCTGCTTTCCAAGCATCATGTCAAGACCCTTGGACCCAGAAGTGAATCGTTCTAAAGCCGCTCTTAGATCCTTAACCTGAATTTTCAGGGAGGAGTTCTCTTTCTCAAGTTTTTCAACTTGAGTAGGAGTTCCTTCTTGAACTTTCTCGGTTGAGGGTTCAGAGTCAGCTCCCTCTTTCAGGAGTTTTACTTCCTGTCGGAGGGACTCGATTCGGAGTTTGGCTTTCGCCAAATCTCGAGACAGATATGAAATTAAATCATTTAAATGACTTCTATTGAAACCACTCACCTTGATTTCGCCATCTTTTGAGAAGGTCAGTTTGCCGTCATCCTCATCTGACTCTGACTCGGTTCCGACTTCTTCTGAGGCGGTTAGGGCTAGAAGGTTCGACTGGGGTGCCTCTTCTTCTTCTTCTTAGGAAGATTCGTCCCAGGTTGCTTGCAGTGCTTTCTTTCTTCTCGTCTTTTTAGTTTCCTTTAGATTAGGACACTCTGACTTGTAGTGGCCCTTTTTCTTGCACTCATAGCAGGTCACGTTGGGCTTGTTTGTGGGTTCAGCTGGTTCGTCCTTTCTTCGGCCGACTTTCCGTCGGTTGGTTTGGTTCTTCAGCTCTTTGTAATAGCTTCGGGCTAGTCAGACCAGCTTAGTTTGTTCTCCTTCATCTTCTGTGTCTGAGTCTGAGTTTGACTCAGGTTCAGTTTGCGGTTTCTTCTTTGTTGATCTTCCAGATTTTCCTGCAAAGAAAGCAATCCCTTTCTCGACCATATTGGAGTTAGTTTGTTCGTGCAGTTCTAATTCGGAAAATAACTCATCTAACTTCATTTTAGAAAGATCCCTTGAGACCTTGTATGCATCTACCATAGATGCCCACAAGGTGTTTCTAGGGAAGGCGTTTAGAGCATACCTTATTAGGTCACGGTTTTCGACCTTGTCACCTATAGTGTGAAGACCGTTCATCAACTCTTGGATCCGTGTGTGGAGTTGGGCTGCCGTTTCGCTGTCGGCCATCTTGATGGTGTAGAGTTTGTTCAGGAGCAGATCCCTTTTGCTGATCCTGGTATCTGTCGTTCCTTCGTGCAGCTCGATCAATTTTGCCCATAGCTCCTTGGCACTGTTGAAGGGCCCCACTCGGTTCAGCTCCTCTTTTGTCAGGCCGCATTGTAGGGTTTGTGTTGCTTTTGCATCGGCTTCTATTTTGCGCTTGAGGGCATTGTCCCATTCTGAATAGCTTTGAGGAAGTCCTTCGGCGTTTCTGGGGATCTCCAGACCGGACTGGATAATGATCCACATGTCCACCTGAGTTTTCAGGTGGACCTCCATGCGACTTTTCCAGTAAGAAAAGTCTTCTCCACTGAAAAGTGGAGGTCTGGCGGTGCTAAAACCCTCTTGCATGGCCATTTTAATCTGAAAAATAGAAAACTAACAGAAAAACAAATTTTCCAAGACTAGGTCTTGGATTAGTAGATAACGAGGGGTGTTGCACCAACCTCGAAAAAAAAACTCAAACGAGATATTTAACGAAAATTTAAAGAAAAGGAAAATAAAGATCCGAAAAAAATTTCAAACTGGTGGTTGCACCAGGTTTGAACTTTCCCGCTCTGATACCACTTGTTGGATCGTTAGAACTGATAGAGGGGGGGGTGAATACGGTATTCGTTTTTCGGAAAATTAAGAGCAGGTGCACAGCGGAAAATAAGAAAAATAATAACACAGAGACGCAGTCGTTTTTACTTGGTTCGGAGCCTGGGTCGACTCCTACTCCAAGGCCCACGGTCGTTGACCGTTTACTTTGGGCAATTCTATATCAGGCGCAAATTCGTTTACAAAAGATTACAGAATTAGAATTAAGTACAGTAAACTTTAAAATAACTCTTTTACCGACGTCCAGGGTAGATCGACTTTTTCTGAGCAGCGGGACGTCGTCACCACGAGTTGGAAGGATTCCGAGGTGAAGCGCGAGTGCAGAAGAGCGTAGAAGAGTTGATTCAGAAGTTGTATTTGGAAGCTTGGGCGTTGGGGGCTATTTATAGCACCTCGGGGCGCCCTGGACGTCGGGGGCGCCCTGCCACGTGTCAAGCGATCCCTAATCCTCTCGGTCAAGCTTTATCCCACCCGAATAGGGATGAGGTTTGACCCTGGGGGCGCCCTGGACGTTGAGGGCGCCTTGCTTGACTTTTTCCGCGCTGGCTTCTCGGCTGGATAAGGGTGATTGACTCTGCTGACAAAGGCGCGGGGCGCCTTTGCTGCTGAGGGCGCCCTGGCTGCTGAGGGCACCCTGGCTGCTGAGGGCGCCCTCGCTGCTGAGGGCGCCCCGGCCAGTAGTCAGCCGAAGCTCCTTTATGCTTCACTTGTTTCTTGTTCACCTTAGGGGCGCCTTGGACACTCAGGGCGCCCTGCTCAGCTGCTGCCTCACTCCTTTGAGGCTCTCTGAGCTGCAGACACACGTTCCTTTGGTCCTGCATCCAGGGTTAGTCCGAAAACAATATAAAGCATTAATTTGTTGTTTTATACAGCCTTAGCTGTCTTGGTTCTGACTTTGGGCCTCCGAAATGGAGCCCTAGGTCAAACCGACACCTACTGTTCCCTCGACGGGGAACGCGTCCTCACCTACTCCTCTCGGGAGAATTTACCTGATGCCAACCGTTCCTCTAGTTGGACTTTTGCCTCGCGGTCCTTCGCCAGGTCTTGGATACCGGGCTGTCCTTCGCCCGATGCCTAGCATTCCTTCGCTAGGGCTTTAGTCCCAAGCTGTCCTTCGCCTGGCGCCTAGCAGTCCTTCGCTAGGGCTTTGTATCCTAGCAGCCCTTCGCTAGGTGCCCAGCAGCCCTTCGCCAGGTCTTTGATGACTAGCAACCCTTCGCTAGTTGCCTAGCAGTCCTTCGCTAGGGCTTGGTGACTAGCAGCCCTTCGCTAGTTGCCTAGCAGCCCTTCGCTAGGGCTTTGCATCCTGGCATTCCTTCGCCAGGTGCCTAGCAGTTCTTCGCTAGGGCTTTTTCTGCACACTCAGTGAACAACGTTAGATCACAAATAGTACTTAACTTTGAATCCTTTGCCAATATCAAAACAAGGTTCGATATGGTGCTTTCTGCACCAACAACTTCTCCCTGCTCAAGGACAAGGTACTCTTTGTATATCTTTGTATATCTTTTGCGAGCAATATTTCGTCATTGTTGCCTACTAACAAAATATTATCTACGCATAGTACAATAATACCACTTCGTTTCTGTCACACAACATCATCCGTCCTTTAAACAAATCCATATAACCAGATTTATCTCTTCAAAGTGGATGATCCTTGTCATAGGTCTTAGGGATCCATCTCATGTTCACTTAGGACCCAGTTCATAGACTCTCCAAGAACATGAGATCTTCTAGGTTGAGCAACAACCCTCCCACTATGACAAGGTACTCTTTGTATATCTTTAGTGACACGAGGTGCAGTGTCCTGTGGTATTAACCTCTTGTACAGTTGGTACTAAGATTGGAATGTCCCTCTATTTATTTACTCAGAGTTACTCTACACCTGGATTTGTGGTTTATTACATAGTCCTTTTTCTAAGAATCAGTCATTCGTCGTAACAAATGTCCTTTGATCCTTAGGACTATTAAACCACATTATTGTTCCCTTATGATATCCTACGAATATATGCACTAGATTCCAACTTGTTGGTGTCTCTTTACTACTCATAATTTGAACATGACTTAGACTAAGCCTTTGATTAGTCCACATTTCTATGGTCTTAAGAGACTACAGAATCAAGCATACAAACCTTCGTTCCAGGACATACCTCTTTGAACAAATTTGACTAATCTCGGAGAGGCTTATCATCTTCTTAGCCTAATAGCTTAAGAGACCTTCTTCCTTCCATGCATTGCCTCATACTGTTGGGGCACATTAGGTGCAATGAATTGGGATCAAATCTCAATTCTCTGATAAGTAATTCCTACAACCATTCCTAAAGGTATTAATCCCTTGTTTATAAAATAAATAAGGTATTTAAAGGTACCTCTATTCTGAATAGACTAAGGGTCTATACTTATCATGATAAACCAATTCCTATATGTTTTTGGCTCTATGCCCCCAGGCTTAGAACAAGCTTATTTGGTTCTGTTACTTCCCTAGTAGGAGTCAAAAAAGATCCTAAGGAAGACAAGTCTTCCTTTAACCAATTAACCCTAAGGCCTTTTGGTTGATCACTTTTGAATCCCACTAGAGTTTAACAAAGCCAACTTTAGAGACAAAACATATATTTGGTTTCACTTGGAAGGAACCTTTCTCTTATATTAGTTGAGATGATAAACTATTAATTGCATCATGGGAGCCTCTTGGTTTTATTTACTAATTGCCTATCTATGTACTTCAATATATATTCCTTCTATTCCACTTTTAACAAATAAAAGTAACAAAAAATATCTTATTCCAGAAACTGAACAAAAGTTCTCTCCAAAAACTAAGTACAAAAGCAATCTCTATAAATCCAAAACTATGTTAACCTATGTTAAAGACATGAAATAGTGAAAATTCCCACTGCAAAAGTCATCTCCTTAGCCATCCATGTAGTCAGCAATATCCTCCTCAGCTAGCCATCGGGTTTCCTGGAACCCCTACACAAAAATGCAGACATGATTAGTGGCATCCGTATCTACCCACCAGGTACCGGTAGATATCACCGCTAAACATGTTACAACGACACAAGAAGAAAATATACCTCCGGTACTACTCTGACGGCGAGGACAATCTGTCTTCCAATGTCCTGACTGCTTGCATACAAAGCACTTGCCTTTCGGCTTCTTTATGCATCCCTGAGGTCCCTGTAATCCTGCTACTTTCTTTGCCTCAGAATGGTTCTTCTTCTTTCCTTTTGGTTTAGAAGTAGGAACTTCTTGAGCAATGAAAGTCTGTGAACTCTGAAGAGAAATCGCCTCTGCTACCTCGAGTTCTGTCAGAAGTTCTGCCCACGAATATGAACACTTGTCCATATTGTAGCTTAGGCGAAACTTCTCAAAACTCCCTGGTAGAGATTGGAGGATAAGATCAACCTGGGTTTCCCCATCAATCTGAGCTCCAAGAATTTCTATCTCCTTCAGCCAAGTCATCATCTTGAGGACATGTTCCCTCACGGGCATCCACTCAATCAAGATGGTAGTGGTTAAGTTCTTCATTACCGTCTGCCTAGCGGCTTGATTATTTTGACCAAAGAGTTCATCGAGTTTAGATGTTTTTTCACTGGTAGCGGAAGAAGCTTGATTTTGAGGACCTTTGGTTGTCTCGTCTGCTTCTAGCCATTTTCTAAAATATTCAAACTCGTCTTCGGTATTAATCTTGTTAAGCTTTTCAGTACAGAACTCGGCAAATCACACTTAGGTTCCTCGGCAGTAGAGACAAAATCCATATTCAATTCCCTATCCATTTTATCACTAGGGGCATTTAATTGGATTTTTCTTTGAATTAGGTTTTGTGGGTCAAGATCCATTTTAAAACACCTGAGAGTTATAACAATCACACACTTTAGATTTATGCCACGATGGTGTGGACGTATATGAACTCTAATTGACACCTCAAAATAATTTATTACAAAAATCTACCAACACCTCAAACACCGAGAATATGCCACGATGGTGTGGACGTATACAAACTCTACATTCGTGAGAGGAGGTTTTACCCATTAATTTTACTATCTTGTCATCCTAACCTTTTGACAAGTAAAATTAATAGTTGGTCCTCTTCGGCCCTACAAATAATAGCAGTGACTCCGATGGGGAGGATACTTATTATTTGTACCTAAGTATTTACCATCACACGACACCAAGAAAAATTATTTCTGATTATGTGTCTTCCGATGGGGAAGTACGCACGCTCATCAATAATTTCCTATAGTCTTTTCTGGCCTAGTGATCCGCAGAACAAGCTCATCCGATGGGGAGGAAGGCACTCAGAGCCGACGCGCAGACTTGTTCGCATCACTTGTCAGATTGTAGTGGAGGCCATGGGACCCTTAGGGTCCCTCTCCCACTTAGTTATTTGCATCGAGGTTTTTACATGCATCCACACAACAAGCACACACAAACCAAAATAATAGAACAATGAAAAAATCCTAGATTTTTCCAACTATTATGGCCTTGGTCTCCAATGCGCCTTCAGTCGTGTCGTCACCTAGTCCACTCCATCCTATCCATGCGCAAGCCACTATGAAGGAGTCCCCGAGCCAAGATGACTAGCTAACTAATTTTCATCCATTGATCCTATACTCCACGAAGGAGTGTACATGTCATCTAGATCAAAAGTAAATAGAAATCTTGGTTAAACAAGTGTCATATTTAATTACAAAAATTAAATAGCTTATCTAGCCTCGTCAACCCTGAGGATTCAAATAATTACATCAAGCACATCCAATCACATACACACAACACAATTGCCATAATAGTTTTTTTTTAATTTCAGAAGAAAAACTATGTTAGAATGGGGTTAAACCTTACCTTCTAATATAGTGTTACACAACCTTTGACGGATTTTACAAGTATTGTATTAAAGTGAAAAAAGAACCAACTGTCATATATACGTCTATACAGTTTCCAGCTAATTTCTTATTAACCCAAACCGAGTTAGAATCATCTTCCAGTAATTTGTTCAAAAGCCGCAACAAGTCCTTTTCCTTTCCAGCAAAAATAATCCTTCTTTGGGAGTAGTCAGAGCAGCACCTTCAAAAACTATCACCGATCTCATCAAGAGTCTTGCATTTCAATTCCCAGCACCATCAAAGCTCAGCAATTTTAAATTCCAGAAAATTTCACGACACCACTAGCACTGCTATCAGCAAACTGATCTGATAATTTCCAGGATAAATCAATATCGAAATTTTGTAGCTCCTTTGGCACACAAAATAATAGTCCACCTTGGATTTCTGTAACAGTCCACTTGATCTAATCCTCCATTGGTTCAAAAATACCATCCAAAAGCCTGCCGCTCCTTGGATTTCTATCTAATGTAATCAGACAACAACACACTTTTAGACAACAAACATTCAGATATGTATATTTTGTAACTCTCCACAGTTCTGGTACTCTTCATGGGTTTCAGAACATCTTATCCAAAGCGTTCAGCATCAAAATATACTCTAAACCCAGCACAAGCATACAGACTACATATTGTTACTGTAAACCTTCATAGAAAACATTCAGCCTCTGATATGCAATATAAGTATCCCTCTCCTTGGATTTCTGTCATTTCATATTATCAGACAGCAACCCACTTATTAGATAGCAAACATTCAAAATTGTGTATCCACAGTTTTAGTACTCTTCATATTTCAGAGCAACTTCTCCAGAGCTAATTCAGAAACCTAGCACAAGCATGCAGATTACATATTGATACTGTAAACCTTCATATAATACACTTGCCATGCAAGCACACAGATAAACAGCATATTTTGAAAGTACACCCTTTAAACTCAGTTACCACCAACCTTTTTCTCTTCATAATCAAATTCAGCCTCTGATATGCAATGCAAGAACCCCTCCGATTCTCTGATTGCCATAAAACCTCCCGAATAGTGACAGCCCAACATGAAAGAATTATCATCAGTCAACAAGAAATTGTCCCCGCTGCATTATAGATGAATACACATAACCACTTTCTCTATCTTCAGTCATCATGGTATCAGACCATGCTTCATCAAACCCAGCTCACAAATTCCTTACAGCAGTGATGTGGACCAGAAATTCTGTATCATACTTTATAAGAACACCAGCAATAGAAGACCAGAGCATAGCTTTTCTGCTATTTTATGAGATTGATTTGCTGGCTCATCTGATATATGGCAATCCCAATTTATCAACCTTACAGATACCATATAGGAGCTTATCCGCCTCCCATTCCGTTAAAACTCTTTCTCCATCACAACCAAAAGCTTGGTTTGCAAGATAATCTGCGGCCGCGTTTGCCTCTCTGTAAACATGTGTATAGCTTACTTTGTACCTCATGATTAATTGTCTAATTCTTAGCACAATCTTCCGAAATTCCCATCCTACCAACGAAGACTTAATAATCTTCAAGGCAACCAAAGAGTCTAATTCAAGCCAAACTGGCCAGAAATTGTAAGCTACACACATCTCTAATCCAAACAGTATTGCCATCAATTCTGCCATTATGTTAGAGTTTACTCCTAGGGTGTCATGTTTAGCCATAATAAATTGACCTACGTGATCCCTAATGATTGCCCCATACGATGATTCACCTGGAATACCTTTCGAACATCCATCCGTATTCAATTTAAAACCTCCCAGCCTTGGCTTTTTCCAATATACCACTGAGATGATACTTCTAGTGTTTACATTGAATTTCATCCCCCAAGCTGTAGCTACCGATGTGTAGCCTTTCCAATGCTTTCTCTTAATAGTTCTTGCAGCTCTCCCCATATGTAGGTAATGTATAATGTTTTTACAAATCTTTTGCACTTCCATTGTGAGTTCTCGGTGCTTAGCATCATTCCTAGCAGTCCACAAATACCATAATATTAGAAAAGGAATTACCTCTCTGATATGCCCTCCTTTCAACCAGTTTTGACCAATCTTCCAAGCCTCCAAAGGGAGAGGTCTGTGTAATGTGAAGATATTAGCAAAATAAGACCACACCTCCTTTGCAATTAGTCTAGTGAAGAATAAATGGTCCCATGACTCCGTTGAGTTGTAGCATTGACATTTAGAGACTAGATGAATTCCCCTTTGTTGCAAGATAGTATCCACAGGAAGTCTTTGTTTCAAAAAGAGCCATACAAAAATAAAGATGTTTGGAGAAAGAATACCACTCCAGATTGCAGCCCTGATCGGGTCCATTGATTGAACTTGTCGGGTGCTACTCCAAGCTGACTTTAAAGAGAAACTACCATCCATCGAGGGCTTCCATACAATCTGATCCAGTTCCTCCCGTTGTGTGGGAGTTTTGATTACTTCTAAGACTAAATTCTCTGGTAATAAATGTTGGTGCAGACAGCACCCAAGTCGAACCTGTGTTTTGATAATGACAAAAGGGTTTAAAAGTTAAGATGTTATGTTTATCTAACATGCTACTTGAGTGTGCAGATTGAAAGTCCTAGCGAAGGACTGCTAGGCAACGGAACCCAAGACCCAGCGAAGGGCTGCTGGGCACCAAGCGAAGGGCTGCTAGGAGTCAAAGACCTAGCGAAGGACAGCTAGGCACCAAGCGAAGGACTACCTGGAACAGAAGACCTGGCGAAGGATAGCTGGGCACCTAGCAAAGGACTGCTAGGAGTCGAAGACCTAGCGAAGGACTGCTAGGCACCAGGCGAAGGACTGCTTGGTACTGAAGACCTGGCGAAGGACAGCTAAGCACCTGGCGAAGGACTGCTGGGCAAAAGTCCAACCGGAGGATCCGGTTGGCATCAGGTAAATTCTCCTGAGAGGAGTAGGTGAGGACGCGTTCCCCGTCGAGGGAACAGTAGGCGTCGGTTAGACCTAGGGTTCCATTTTGGAGACCCAAAGTCAGAACCAAGATAGCTAAGGCTGTATAAACCTAATACTTTATTGCTTTATGTTGTTTTGGACTAACCCTAGATGCAGGACCGAAGGAACGTGTTTCTGCAGCTCAGAATGCTCAAAGGATAGAGGCAAGCAGCTGAGCAGGGCGCCCCCAGTGTCCCGGGTGCCCCAAGGCCAATATAAAACATGTTATGCAAAGAAGTGTTTCGGTAGCTCACTGAGCGGGGCGCCCCCATGCTCCCGGGTGCCCCCAGCGTCCCAGGCGCCCCCAGTGCCCAGGGCACCCCGGGCTCAAGCTAACGAAGTGGATCAACTCAAGCAAGTGAGAAGCCAGCGGATCGAGTCAACCCGGGCGCCCCCGGTCAAACCTCAGCCCGATCCTGGAGGGATAACGGCTGACTGAGAGTTGCTCGGATCGATTGACACGTGGGGGGGCACCGCCAACGTTCCGGGTGCCCCAGGAGGCTATAAATAGCCCCTCGATCCCAAGGCTTCAAACAACACTTCTTCCAACGCCAATACGCTCTTCTGCTCAAGCGCTCTGCTCCGGAAACCTCCCAACTCGAGATACAAGCGCCAATGACGTCCCTCTGCTCCTAAGTACAATCTACACCGGACGTCGGTAACGAAGAGTCAATTTTTAATTGTATTCTTACTGCACTTACTACTGTACAACTGTTTGTAAGATTTTGCGCGATTATAGTATTGCCCGCAGTAAACGGTCAACGACCGTGGGCCTTGGAGTAGGAGCCGACCGCGACTCCGAACTGTTGGTGTAGAAAGCACCCAAGTCGAACCTGTGTTTTGATAATGGCAAAAGGGTTCAAAAGTTAAGGTATAATGTTTATCTAACATGTTACTCAAGTGAGCAGGAAAAGTCCTAGCGAAGGACTGCTAGGCACCTGGCGAAGGAATGTCAGGATACAAAGACCTAGAGAAGGACTACTAGGCACCAGGCGAAGGACAGCTTGGTACCAAAGACCTAGCAAATGACTGCTAGGCAACTGGCGAAGGAATGCCAGGATACCAAGTCCTAGCGAAGGACTGCTAGGCACCTGGCGAAGGAATGCCAGGATACAAAGCCCTAGCGAAGGACTGCTAGGCACCTGGCGAAGGAATGCCAGGATACAAAGACCTAGCGAAGGACTGCTAGGCACTAGGCGAAGGACAGCTTGGTACCAAAGACCTAGCGAAGGACTGCTAGGCACCAGGCGAAGGACAACTTGATACCAAAGACCTAGCGAAGGACTGCTAAGCACCAGGCGAAGGACAGCTTGGTACTGAAGACCTGGCGAAGGACAGCTGGGCAAAAGTCCAACCGGAGGAGCCGGTTGGCATCAGGTAAATTCTCTCGAGAGGAGTAGGTGAGGATGCGTTCCCCGTCGAGGGAACAGTAGGCGTCGGTTCGACCTAGGGCTCCATTTTGGAGACCCAAAGTCAGAACCAAGACAGCTAAGGCTGTATAAAACTAACATATTATTGCTTTATGTTGTTTTGGACTAACCCTGGATGCAGGACCGAAGGAACGAGTGTCTGCAGCTCAGAGAGCCTCAAAGGAGTGAGGCAGTAGCTGAGTAGGGCGCCCGTGTTGGGACCGGGTGCATGTTGACATGGATACGGGTTCGTAATTTTAAAATTTAATTACGTGCAGCGGAAGGTTTAGCATAAATAATTTCTCAAATTATTTAACCACGTATCTAACATGCAACCTTATGTTGTGGAGACATGATCATACATTTAAAATTTTGCAGAAAGTAAACTAATTTAATTAATGTCTCGCGTAACTCGTAGAAAGGGACGAGATCCAACCGTAGCGTCCCTTGGAAGCTCCGCCTCTATTCGCGTCCACGCCGGGTTTTCTTCAGGATGACTTCGCAAAGCCACGAGTTTCGTGCCGACAAGAACTACTAGATTCTCCAAAGGCACGACAAGAATACCAAGAGAGAGATGAAAAACTAACCACCAAACGAAGAACGGAATTAAGATTCCGGGAGGAAGAAAGGAGTCGCGCCCGCTTCTTCTTCTTCTTTGGCTTCTTCTTGGTGGTGGAAGCTCACGGCAAAGGGGGAGGGCTCTAGGGCCGGCGGCACTAGAAGAGGGAGAGGGAGAGAAGGAGAGGGACAGAGGCTAGGCAAGAATCCTTGATCTCTTAGATTTATTTCCAAGTCTTGCCTTGGTTCCTTTATATAGTAGCCTCTCAATCGCCAAGTCTCCTTTTTATGGAATAAATTTTTATAAGAAATTTATCATATAAATTTTTCTATGATTTATTCCATCATGCCAAGTTTTTATCATAATTTAATTTATGATAAAAGCAACCATGTCTCCCTTTTTTTTTCTTATGGAAAGAAATTTCCTTATATAAATTTCTTTATCATGGTAAATCAAACCATTATTGATTTTATAAAATAAAATAAACCAATCCATGGTTCATTTTAATTTCCATAAAAAATAAATTTCTTTATATAAATGTCTTTATACAAATTTCTTTATCCATAATTTTATAAGACAAACCACGCGCGGTTTATTTTATAATTTTGAACCAAACAATTTGGTTCTTCCCTCTTATTGTGGCCGGCCAAACAAAGAGGGTGGTGACCCTCTTTGGCCGGCCAAACCCAAGCCACGATCTCACGAATTAAACTTATTTAATTCGTTCAATAAGTCTTCAAAAGACTTAGCCATTTTATGCTTCCGATGCGTCTCTGAAAAATTCAGATTCGACTTATCTCTCTTGATCGGAAAATCCAATTTTCAACTCGTTTTAAATCCCTCGGACTACTCGTAGTGCGTGTGACTAAATAGGCTTTCGATTTATGTTGGCCGTCTATAATTAACCAATTATAGAACGATCATGAGTGGCACCTAGTAGTACATCATGATCCCCAATTAATCGAAAGATCAACGGTTGACCTCAGAAACTATTCTGAAACCCTTCAGCAGCTTTAATGAATCGTGCCGCATTCCCTTCACCATCTTATACCCACTTGGTTCAGGACACGGTCTATGTGTGTCAGTCCCCACTAGGCTGACTACGTCACACCTAGCCCAAGTATGTTTTCTCGTCCTTGGATTTCTATTACTCTCATGTTTTAAGAGATCATACTCTGAACATGAATGCTCTGGCCAGAGGCTTTGAGTAACAATACGACGATAGGCCTGGGTATACATCTCCTCACAAGGAGTGGTGAATCCTTTGTAGGCTGTTCAATATCTTCGGGCACTTCGGCTTATACCCAATCATCCTGGGTCCACACCTCCTTAGAGATGCTTGCTTAAGATGTTAAAGTATAAGTCTCCATGACCAAGATGACTTGAACACTGCAAGTCAAAGGAACATCGCACTTAAGCTGCAGTAAGAACTTCATTGACATATCTATATGTAGATTACCATATGAAGTCTTACAGCTAGTCACTCCAATGAACTAGTTCCCTTAACTAGCATTCATGTTTATCTCCGGACATCCCAATGTCACCAGCCAGTGAGAATCAGCTAATTAGAGAATAACCCATGCTAGCCTCAACAGAATTGATAGTGTCCGTATTTATCAATTCATCGACTAGGGACAATTTCAATCTTCACAATTGCACATGTAGAGATAATCACTAGTTGTGAATTCATCACAAATTCTCTCATGCTGTGAATTGTATTGCGGACATTTAGTAAATGAGTTTAAGATCTCAATCAAATACATAAATATGTATACTCAAATAGTGAATATTCATTTATTAAAGTAAATGATTACAATCATAAGGCGATTGCCTTAGGACACTTCTCTCATATTACTAACAAACTCCCACTTGGCCTAATGCCAATCGCTACGGTATCCAATACCACAGGCTCTAACATGACCCTCAAACTTGATTTGAGGCAAGGCCTTAGTTAAAGGATCCGCTAAATTCCTTTCAATGGGAATTTTCTCAATTTGTATATCATTCCTACTTATAATCTCTCTGATCAGATGATAGCGGCGAAGCACGTGTTTGGATCGCTGATGAGACCTTGGTTCCTTTGCTTGGTGCAATAGCTTCATTGTTGTCGCAGTAAACCGGTATTGCTTTATCAATGGTTGGAACCACACCAAGTTCCGAGATAAACTTCTTGATCCAGACTGCTTCTTTTGCTGCTTCCGAAGCCGCAATATATTCCGCTTCCGTGGTAGGATCCGCTACAGTGTCTTGCTTAGAACTCTTCCAACTTATTGCGCCTCCATTCAAAGTAAATACGTATCCAGACTGAGATTTGGAGTCATCCTTATCTGTCTGAAAACTAGCATCTGTATACCCACGTATTACCATATCTCCTTCTCCATATATTAGGAACACATCCTTAGTTCTTCTTAAGTACTTAAGGATTGTCTTGACAGCCGCCCAATGATCCATTCCTTGATTAGACTGGTATCTGGTCGTGATGCTCAGAGCATACGATACATCGGGCCTAGTACATAACATAGCATACATGATAGATCCTATCGCGGATGCATAAGGAATCTTATTCATGGAAATTCTCTCGTCTTCTGTGTGCGTACACATAGACTTTGAAAGGTTGATCCTGTTAGTGATATGAGAGAAGTGTCCTAAGGCAATCGCCTTATGATTGTAAACATTTATTTTAATAAATGATAATTCACTATTTGAGTATACATGTTTGTGTATTTGATTGGGATCTTAAACTCATCTACTGAATGTCCGCAATACAATTCACAGCATAAGAGAATTTGTGATGGGATCACAACTAGTGATTATCTCTAAATGTGCAATTGTGAAGTATTGAAAATATCCCTAGTCGATGAATTGATAAAAATAGACACTATCAATTCTGTTGAGACTAGCATGGGTTATTCTCTAATCAGCTGATTCTCACTGGCTGGTGACATTGGGATGTCCGGAGATAAACATGGATGCTAGTTAAGGGAACTAGTTCATTGGAGTGACTAGCTGTAAAACTTCATATGGTAATCTACATATAGATATGTCAATGAAGTTCTTACTGCAGCTTAAGTGCGATGTTCCTTTGACTTGCGGTGTTCAAGTCATCTTGGTCATGGAGACTTATACTTTAACATCTTAAGCAAGCATCTCCAAGGAGGTGTGGACCCAGGATGATTGGGTATAAGCCGAAGTGCCCGAAGATGTTTGAACAGCCTACAAAGGATTCTCCACTCCTTGCGAGGAGATGTATACCCAGGCCTATCGTCGGATTGTTACTCAAAGCCTCTGGCCAGAGCATGTCATGTTCAGAGTATGAGTCTCTTAAATACATGAGAGTAATTAGAAATCCAAAGGACGAGAAAGACACTACTTGGGCTAGGTGTGACGTAGTCAGCTTAGTGGGGACTGACACACACAGACCATGTCCTGAACCAAGTGGGTATAAGATGGTGAAGGGAATGGGGCACGATTCATTAGAGCTGCTGAAGGGTTTCAGAATTACTTCTGAGGTCAACCGTTGATCTTTCGATTAATTGGGGGTCATGATGTACTACTAGGTGCCACTCATGATCGTTCTATAATTAGTTGATTATAGACGGCCAACATAAATCGAAAGCCTATTTAGTCACACGCACTACGAGTAATCCGAGGGATTTAAAACGAGTTAAAAATTAGATTTTCCGATCAAGAGAAATAAGTCGAATCTGAGTTAATCAAAGGCGCAACGGAAGCTAAAAATGGCTAAGTCTTTTGAAGGCTTATTGGGCGAATTAAATGAGTTTAATTCGCGATGGGTTCGACTCGGTTTGGCCGGCCAAAGAGGGTGCCAACCCTCTTTGGTTTGGCCGGCCACAATAAAAGAGAGAACCAATTTATTTGGTTTATTTTATAAAATAAATCAAGTGCGATTTGTTTTATAAATTATGGATAAATAAATTTGTATAAAGAAATTTATATAAAGAAATTTATAGAAATTTATTCTTTTTTTTGGAAATTAAAATGATCCATGGAATGGTTTATTTTAATTTTATAAAATCAATTATGAATTAATTTTTCCATAATAAGAAAATTTATAAATTTCTTGTAAAATTTATTCCATAATAAAAGGAGAGATGTATTTGTTTTATTATAAAATTAGTTATAATAAAACTTGGTTTAAACGGAATAATTCATAAAGAAAATTTATAGGATAAATTTCTTATGAAAAATTTCGTTAAAGAGGAGACTTGGCAAGGGAGAGACTACTATATAAAGGAACCAAGGCTAGGCTTGATTTCTTAATAGATTGATCAAGAGATTAACTCTCTCCCTCTCTCTCTAACTCTCTCTCTCTCTAGGGCCGGCGCCCTTTCTCTCTCTAGGGCCGGCTCTCTCTCCTCCCCTAGGGCCGGCGCAAGCACCTAGGGTGCCCGTGAGTTTCCTCCACCAAGTTCGTGCCGAAGAAGAAGAAGAAGCGGATCGCGACTCCTTCCTTCCTTTCCAGGAATTTTGATTCCGTTACTTGGTGGTTAGTTTCCATCCTTCTCTCTTGATTTTCTAGTTGTGTCTTTGGAGAATCTAGTAGTTCTCGTCGACACAAAACTCGTGGCTTTGCGAAGTCATCCCGAAGAGAACTCGGCGTGAATGCGAATAGAGGCGGAGCTTCCAAGGGACGCTACGGTTGGATCTCGTCCCTTACTTCGAGTTACGCGAGGTACTAAGTAAATTAGTTTACTTTTCCGCAAAGTTTTAATTTATGATCATGTCCACACATCATAAGGTTGCATGCTAGATACGTGGTTAAAATAATTTGAGAAATTATTTTATGCTAATTCTTCCGCTGCACGTAAAAATTTAAAATTTTACGAACTCGTATCCTTGTCAACATGCACCCGGTCCCAACAGATCCCATGCCTGATGGGAAGGTAACCTTTCTTGGATTCCGACATGCTAAACCTTTTTAGCACTCGGTCTATATATGTAGACTGCGAAAGACCAAGCAACCGTTTTGATCTATCTCTATAGATTCTAATCCCAAGGATATAGGTTGCTTCTCCCAGGTCTTTCATGGAGAAAGTTTTGGAAAACCAAATTTTAACCGACTGTAAGACTGATATATCATTTCCTATAAGCAATATGTCATCGACATATAGTACTAGGAATACGACTGCACTCCCACTAACCTTCTTGTACACACAAGGTTCGTCAGGATTTTGTGAGAAATCAAACTCTTTGATTGTCTCATCAAAACAGATGTTCCAGCTCTTGGATGCTTGCTTCAGTCCATATATGGATCGCCGAAGCTTGCATATTTTGGTTTTGTCAACCGATGTGAAACCTTCAGGTTGTATCATGTATACATCCTCAAGCAGGTTTCCATTAAGGAAAGCTGTTTTCACATCCATTTGCCATATCTCATAATCATAATGAGCTGCTATGGCCAGGACCATTCGAATGGATTTAAGCATAGCTACTGGCGAATAGGTTTCGTCATAATCAATTCCTTGTTTCTGACGATATCCTTTTGCCACTAGTCTAGCCTTAAAGGTAACAACATTACCTTCCATGTCGGTTTTCTTCTTGAAAACCCACTTGCACCCTATGGGCTTAATCCCTTCAGGTGGGTTAACCAAGTCCCATACTTGATTTTCGTACATGGAATCCATTTCCGACTTCATGGCTTCAAGCCATTTGTCCCTTTCTGAACTTTTCAGAACATCTTCATAACAGATAGGTTCGTCATCGCTTATGAGTAACACGTCGTTCAATTCACTTATGAGAAATTCGTATCTCTCTGGAATATTGCGTGTCCTATCAGACCTACGAAGAGGTGTTGTTGTTTTAGGTTCAACTGATAGCTCATCATTATGAGTTATTGGTTATGGGTCTAGACTAGGTGTCTCTGTAATGTCTATTGGAGTTTCTTGAACTTCATCAAGTTCAATGCCACTCCCACTGTTTTCTTATAAAAGAAATTATTTTTCCAGAAATACAGCATGCCTTGAAACAAACACCTTTTGTTCCAAGGGATGATAGAATTGGTAACCCTTCGTTTCCTTAGGGTATCCAATAAATAGACATTTATCAGACTTAGCATCCAATTTATCTGATACAGTCCGCTTCACATAAGCAGGATAACCCCATATCTTAAGGTGAGTTAAGTGAGGTTTCTTACTATTCCACATCTCATATGGAGTAGTAGAGACTACCTTGGTCGGGACTCTGTTTAGCAAGTAAACAGCTGTCTTAAGCGCATAGCCCCAAAAGGATTTTGGAAGAGTTGCATGATTCATCATAGATCTAACCATGTCCATCAAGGTTCGGTTACGCCTCTCAGATACACCATATGCTGTGGTGTATATATATGGCGGAGTCCATTGAGACAATATCCCATTGTCCCTAAGATAATCTTGAAACTCTTGACTTAAGTATTCACCACCCCGATCGAATCGAAGTATCTTAATACTTTTGCCAAGCTGTTTCTCTACTTCATTTCTGAACTCTTTGAATTTCTCAAAAGCTTCAGATTTGTGTTTCATCAAGAACACATACCCGAATCGTGAGTGATCATCGATAAAGGTAATGAAGTAGCTATAGCCTCCTTGTGCAAGAGTTGACATTGGTCCACATACATCAGTATGTATTAGACCAAGCAATTCTCCCACTGGATTACCTTTTCCGGAAAAGGGTAATTTGGCCATCTTGCCTTTTAAGCATGATTCGCATGTATCAAATGAAGCGGGTTCAAATGATTCCAGAATTCCACATCGGTGTAATTTGGTCATGCGTTTCTTACTTATATGGCCAAGACGACAATGCCACGTATAGGAGTCTATTTGATTATCTATTCGAGCACGTTTGTTGCTAACTTCGATATTGAAAATGTCACCGGATAAATCTAACGTGTAGATACCATTGCACAAAGTTCCGGTCCCATAAAGAACACCATTTAAAGTTATGTAACAACAATTGTTACTAAAAGTTAAATGATAATCTTTTTCATTCAAGCATGAAATAGATACAATGTTCTTTATTAACGAAGGAACAAAATAACAATTATCAAATTCTAAGACAAGTCCAGTAGGGAGCTTTAGCAAATATGTTCCAATGGCAACAGCAGCAATCTTTGCTCCATTTCCAACTCGCAAATTCACTTCTCCCTTCACGAGTCTTCTTCTATTCCTTAGCCCCTGTATGTCATTACATATATGTGAGCTACACCCAGTATCAAGTACCCAGGTGTACGAGGAAATAGAGTGACATTCAATAACGAAGATGCCTGAAGAGGATGGGGCATCGGATGCCTTCTTCTTCAAGGACTCAAGATAAACCTTGCAGTTTCTTCGCCAGTGGCCCTCCTTGCCACAATGATGGCAAGTGCCTTTTGGTGCTTTTTCAATCATTTTGTCCTTAGTTAACTTATTGGTGTCCAAAATGGAACGCAAATTCAGAGAAGACATGATCAAGTGATTATCCTAGAAATACAAATTGAGCTTATGTGAGAAGAATGATAAAGAATGCATCAACATACATTAATTAAATCCTATTTATTTTTCGAATTGAATAACCCTTTTTATCAATTCGGGAGATCGTAGGAACATCTCCAAATAGGTTGATATCCAACCATAGATAAGAACAACCATGGCTGTGGCCATCAAGTTATTCTTAGCTATGAAGGTAGGTAATTATACCGATTACATATCACATATATGTAACTATCACTTTATGCTATCAACTAATTGAATGTTTGCATAAATCATTGGGTTGTTAACTCATTAACAAGTATGCAACAATATACATAGCACCCAACTGCACCTCTCTTTACATCGACCTTGGCTATGGCACAACAAATCAATGCTCCAAGCTTAAGGCTGACCCATTAATTAAGAAATAGTTTCAATATGGTTGGAGCTCATTCAACCGTTTAGTCAGGCATGGATGTGTCCAACAACCAAAACTAAGGATTGACCTCTGACTCCACCTATATTAATCATAAACTAATTCCATGGTTTGAACATGTTGAGGTTCAAGCCGGGCATGAATGTGTCCATCAACCCAAACGAGAAACAAAACTCCGGTTCTGACCATATTAATGGAAGGTGTTGGCCTTAATATTTTGTAAGGGGTTTTGGGTCTCATCCTTTTCTTTCTAAGCACATTCATGACATATAATTATGTCATGTACTAACGATTTCCTTAATAAAGTATGTATGTGACTTAATTTATCAAGTCTCATTAATTGAATTAGGAACCGGATTTTCTAATTCTAATTTCATACTTTATTTAAGGAATTGTTTTGGGAAACAATTTCCTAAATTGTCATAATCAATTTCGGAAATAATATGTTTAAGACTTTGATTTCTCTAAATCAAATCTTATTAAATTAAGAGACAGATTCCCTTAATTCAACCACATATTATTTTCATGAAAATCTTATTTAAGGAAATAAACTCTATTGGAAACAATTTTCCTAATTAATTTTGGAGACAATAATATGTAAGAAATCAAATAAGAAAATTATCGTTTGAGAATCACCTCAAAAATTTCCAAGATTTGATCACATATTTTATTTATGGACTAATTAATTAAAACAAATTATTTTCTTTGGGTGGCTCCCCGAGGCTCAGATACCCAAAGAAAAGAAATTTATCGTAAATCTAATTTGGCCCGCTCCCCGAGGCGTAGCCAAATTAAACTTGACAATTCTTATTCAAAATAGGAAATTAAATTACAACAACTAACTTTAATTTGGGTGGCTCCCCGAGGCACTCCCCAAAGTAAAGAATTTTGTTAATAATTTAAAACCAATTCGAATTTAATTGTCAATTAATGATCCATAAATTTGTCTAGACTTTCTTGAAAAAAAGTGCCCAAAATTGTGAGTTTTCCATAATAGTTTTTCAGAATAATTGTAAGTTTCTGGTACAAAAAAAACTTACATATATCCAAAATTAGAAAATTTCCAAAATAGAAAATTTCCAAAATTGGAAAGTTTCCAAAAATGGGAAGTTTTCACAATTATCATAAAATTTCAGAAACTAGGATATTTCAAAAGTTTGCGAAATTTCATGAGGATTTCCAAACTTTGAAATTCCTAAATCTAAAATTTATCATAATTGGAAAGTTTCCATAATTGGAAAATTTTCCAAAATTGAGATCATGACAAAGTTTTCC
This sequence comes from Boesenbergia rotunda, assembly GCA_024364735.1. Lineage (NCBI taxonomy): Eukaryota > Viridiplantae > Streptophyta > Magnoliopsida > Zingiberales > Zingiberaceae > Boesenbergia > Boesenbergia rotunda. The sequence continues at coordinate 1,522 of JAGFNQ010009916.1, read as the reverse complement.
GCAAAACAATTGTATGATTATGTCGAACACTAACCGGCTCTGATACCACTGTTGGGACCGGGTGCATGTTGACATGGATACGGGTTCGTAATTTTAAAATTTAATTACGTGCAGCGGAAGATTTAGCATAAATAATTTCTCAAATTATTATAACCACGTATCTAGCATGCAACCTTATGTTGTGGAGACATGATCATACATTTAAAATTTTGCAGAAAGTAAACTAATTTACTTAATACCTCGCGTAACTCGTAGAAAGGGACGAGATCCAACCATAGCGTCCCTTGGAAGCTCCGCCTCTATTCGCGTCCACGTCGGGTTTTCTTCGGGATGACTTCGCAAAGCCATGAGTTTCGTGCCGACAAGAACTACTAGATTCTCCAAAGGCACGACAAGAATACCAAGAGAGAGATGAAAAACTAACCACCAAACGAAGAACGGAATCAAGATTCCGGGAGGAAGGAAGGAGTCGCGCCCGCTTCTTCTTCTTCTTCGGCTTCTTCTTGGTGGTGAAAGCTCACGGCAAAGGGGGAGGGCTCTAGGGCCGGCGGCACTAGAAGAGGGAGAGGGAGAGAAGGAGAGGGAGAGAGGCTAGGCAAGAATCCTTGATCTCTTAGATTTATTTCCAAGCCTTGCCTTAGTTCCTTTATATAGTAGTCTCTCAATCGCCAAGTATCCTTTTTATGGAATAAATTTCTATAAGAAATTTATCGTATAAATTTTTCTAAGATTTATTCCATCATGCCAAGTTTTTATCATAATTTAATTTATGATAAAAGCAACCATGTCTCCCTTTTTTTTCTTATGGAAAGAAATTTCTTTATATAAATTTCTTTATATAAATTTCTTTATCATGGTAAATCAATCCATTATTGATTTTATAAAATAAAATAAACCAATCCATGGTTCATTTTAATTTCTATGAAAAATAAATTTCTTTATATAAATGTCTTTATACAAATTTCTTTATTCATAATTTTATAAGACAAACCACGCGCGGTTTATTTTATAATTTTGAACCAAACAATTTGGTTCTTCCCTCTTATTGTGGTCGGCCAAACAAAGAGGGTGGGGACCCTCTTTGGCCGGCCAAACCCAAGCCACGATCTCACGAATTAAACTCATTTAATTCGTTCAATAAGTTTTCAAAAGACTTAGCCATTTTATGCTTCCGATGCGTCTCTAAAAAATTCAGATTCGACTTATCTCTCTTGATCGGAAAATCCAATTTTTAACTCATTTTAAATCCCTCGGACTACTCGTAGTGCGTGTGACTAAATAGGCTTTCGATTTCTGTTGACCGTCTATAATTAACCAATTATAGAACGATCATGAGTGACACCTAGTAGTACATCATGATCCCCAATTAATCGAAAGATTAATGGTTGACCTCAGAAATATTCTGAAACCCTTCAGCAGCTTAATGAATCGTGCCCATTCCCTTCACCATCTTATACCCACTTGGTTCAGGACACGGTCTATGTGTGTCAGTCCCCACTAAGCTGACTACGTCACACCTAGC
>JAGFNQ010009915.1:0-15913 GCA_024364735.1 Boesenbergia rotunda | reverse complement strand
AGTCAAACTATAATCAATATATCTCCAAAATGGCATGTTCTTTGTGTGTGACCCAATAGACTCTCATAACGTTGGCAATGTATCTAAACTACTTTAGATACATAAACAATGAGCGGCATCTAACAATGCATCATTGCTACCCAAGTGACGAGAATGCCAAGATCCGACATAACCTTTCCATGACTATTATAATGTATGACTTTGTCATTCTATCCTTGATATCTAGATTGATCAATGAGACATAGACCGTGTCATCTCCTTATCAATCTTTGTGTTTCTGAATCCCCGAGTAGACTCACTCAAGAAACTGAGCTCAATATCTCATATTGACTCATTTGAGCATGACCATGCATTTTAGTAGTCCTACTCGATCAAGGGGCCTACAGATATCACTCCCGTCATATGGGAAGGGATAGATCACATCTACTTCACTCACATCCCTCCGTATAATTTGTTATATACCAAGTGATCACCTTTATAGTCCACCCTGTTACGGGTGACGTTTGATGATACCAAAGTACATAACTCCTAATGTAGGGGACTGTAGTGAATTCAGGTATAAGGACTATTCATACTAATAGTCACATGAGAATGTTTATGACACTCATATAAAGATCCATGAAACTTTCTCATGGTGGATCAATTCAGTACACATTCTCTAATGTATACTTATGTGTCAACTTGATATCTCATATCTATGACTTGTGAGATCAAGTCATCCATTGACCTACATGCTAGTCTCAATGTATTAATATTGCCCTTGTATATTAATACTTAACTACGAATAATTAAGAGCAATGTTCTCTACTGTAGGGATCTATTAGGCAAAAATATTTATAAATCGCAGTGGAAATAATAGATCCCATGAGCGATCCATGCTAAAGAAAACTCATATAAAGTTTATTTACAAATTCCTATCGTATAGGTATACCTTTGGCGCGTGCCCTTTCCTTATCCCGTTTGTCCGAGGTATGCTGGATCTCTTGCACGTTCAAGTGTCCATGCCTCTATGCATATCCACACGGACACAATCTCTCAAGCTTCAGAGAAGAATCACCTTTGTGGTGCTAGCCACAAGGGGAGTTTCACAAAGCTAGAAGGAGAGGGAGAAGAGGGTTTTCGGCCAAGAGAAGGAAGGAAAGGAAAAATGACAAGTTCTTCTTCCAAATGACAAGAAAAACTCTTTTATACTCATCCCATGAATATGAAGAGTTTTTGTCCCTTTAGCTTCCCACCATTAATGCCAATAAAACCCCAATTAGAGCATATTTTTTCATGTGACTCTTCAACTTCTCTTCATCCAATGAAGAGGAACTTTTTATCTTCCTCTATTATTAATTTATTAAACATTTTAATGAATTAATTCTCATTCAAATGTGGTTGAGTCTAATCTAAACGAGTCTAACACAAATTAGATCTCAACCTCATAATCCAATTGGATTCACTTGAGTCTAACTCAATTAATCCAATTTGGATCAAATCTTAGTCAAACTAAGATCAATTAATCTCCGAAGCATCGTGTCCTTAGTGTGTGACCCAATAGGTTCTCGCAACGTTGGTAATGTGTCTAAATCACTTTAGACACATAGGCAATGAGCGACATCTAGCAATGCATCATTGCTACCCAAGTGACGAGAAAGTCGAGATCCGACTTAACCTCTGTGACTATGACAATATATGACCTTGTCATTCTATCCTCGATTTCTAGATTGACCAATGAGGCAGAGACCATGTCATTCTCAATCAATCTTTATGTTTCTTGATCCTCGAGTAGACTCACTCAAACAAATAAGCTCAATATCTCATATTGACTCATTTGAGCATGACCATGCATTTTTGTAGTCCTATTTGATCAAGGGGCCCATATATATCACTCCCGCCATATGGGAGGGATAAATCCCATCTACATCACTTACATCCCTCTGTATAGTTCATTACATACCCAGTGATCGCCTTTATAGTCCACCCTATTACGGGTGATGTTTGACGATACCAAAGTATATAACTTCTTATGTAGAGAACCGTAGTGACTTCAGGTATAAGGATTATTCATACTAATAGTCACATAAGAAAGTTTATGACATTCATATGACAATCTATGTAACTTTTTCATGACGGGTCAATTCAGTACACATTCTCTAATATATACCCATGTGTCAACTTGATATCATATATCCATGACTTATGAGCTCAAGTCATCAATTAACCTACATGTTAGAGTTAGGATCTTACCATGTTCTAGAGGGGGGGGGTGAATAGCACTTTCTCGATTTTCTCTTCCTACAATGTTAGCGTGCGCAAGCGGAAATAACAATAACAAACTCAAACAAATGCTAACACGTCACCTTTACGTGGTTCGGAGATGAAGCTCCTACTCCACGGCTGTCCGTAAGGTGGACGATCTTGATCCATCGGTGGATGATTCCCCGGAAGACCTCTGGCTAGCTCGTGTAGCTCCATGTGGGAGGAGAAACCTCGCCACAAACCAAACAACACTCCTGAGCTCTTAGACTACTAATTGGCCTTTAACCAAAGCCAATTTTGTTAAGAACTCTCAGCCAAAACCGAGCCCCTTTAAATTGTGCTCTGGGCTGGAAGATTGCTACCGCCGACTGGTCCATTACCAGTCGATTGGTCCAACCTAAATTCGACCGTTACAAGCACAACGTTCAAATTTCCAGCCACCACCAGTCGACTGCCCCATTAGCAGTCGATTGATCTTTCTGTGGCATATACCAGTCGATTGCCCAAACACCAGTCGACTGGTCCACTTCCACACCTAAGGTTTCCCCTTCCCTAGTACATTTCTCTCAGCACTCGAACCCTAGGATTTCCCGAGTACATTTCCCTCAGCACTCGAACCCTTACAACCTAGTTGACTCTTCACCAGCAGCCTCGATCTGCTGCATTCGTGCCCTCTTCGTCTTCGGCTCCTGTCCCTCAAATGCGCACACAAGCCCTCGGCTTGCCTCCATGCCATCCTTCACGCATGCCTCGAAGTCCGCATCCCTCGGCTCAACGTCCCTGCTCCAGCAACCTCGACCTGTTGCCTTCAAGCCCTCTTCGACTTTGGCCCTCGTCCCTCAGATGCGCACACAAGCCCTTGGCTTGCCTTCATGCCATCCTTCATGTACGCCTCGAAGTCTGGTTCCCTCGGCTCATCGTCCCTGCTATATCCATGGTCCCTCGGATGCACACACAAGCCCACGGCTTGCCTCTATGTCATCCTTCACCATACCTGAAGCCGTCCAGCTAAGTTCATGTGTATCTTGTAAAACCTGCACACTCAAATACACATATTAAACACTAGGGTGAACCTAACATAAACCCTTTGCCCAAACATCAAAACACATGCTCACTCCGGATCACAGATTGTCCCAACAATCTCTCCCTTTTTGATGTTTGGCAATACGTTTAAGTTAGGAAAAACAAATAGCAAATACAATGCTAAAAACCATTTGGACTTACGTTGTCAAGGCTTCACCTTGGACTTACACCGCCAATGCATATGCAATGCAAACATGGATCCTATCCCAAGGTATCCCCACACCTAACCTCCCCAAGAGTTAGGACTTTTACCAAAATGGGCTTTTTAAAACCTCTCCAAGACTTCCCCTACATTGGACTTACAAAGGCTTTTTAAGAACCTCTCCAAGGTTCCCCTTATGCCACCAACTGAGCGATAATGCTCCCTCTTTACCTAAGCTCCCTCATGACCTAGGATTTCTTGCAAAGGCATGTTTGGTTTCCCACTTAAACTCAACACTTCTCCCCCTTTGCCACACATCAAAAGGACTCAACAATTTCCCTCCTATTGGATCTTTTAACCTCTAATGATCATAAACACAGTGTACTAACCCCCATAAGATTACACACTTGTTTTACATCATCACGACACCTTCTGATTGCTGAAACACCAATTTTAGCCTTTACCAGTCGACTGCCCCTGGTCCAGTCGACTGGCACCCTGAAAAACCCAATTTCAGCATTTCTGACCCAAATTTAGAAATGCACCAGAAATTTCATAAATCTCTAAAAATTCTCAAATTTTGTGGGGTGGTTTGTGGTACCCATATCTACTTGGAAAAAATACACCCAACCATGTATCTATCACCAATCCCAAGATTAACACAAAATCCAAAACTAGCTAAATGGTTCAATTGAACCTTGACCTAAAGTCCTAGTTTTGACCTCCTCTTGATATCTCTGCCCATACCAAACCACAATGCATCCCTAGCATTTGTTTACATGGTATTTACACATCATAAACCAACTTTCATGATATATGACCCCAATATCATATTTTCACGCATGAAACACAAATCCAATGTGCTAAATCCCTAGGTTTGAGACTCCAAATCCATCTCAACATCCTTTGGCACACTCCATGACCCATCTAGACTTTCGATAGGAATTCTCCCGGGATCCATAACCCATGGGTCCCAACTCGGCTCCTAGAACTCCCCCTTGAGCTCTTAGCCTTAGCCACCTCCCTAGGTGACTTAACAACCACTAGACCATATCGGAGTACCTCTGGTGACTCTTGGTCTACAACACTAACCTTCTTAACATTGGACCCCTTGTCCTTAGTTAAGACCTTCTTCTTGCTTTTAAATGACATGCCCTTGTCATTTTTGGACTTCCCCTCCTTGCCATAGTTATATGCTACCCAACACCATACCTAAACCACCCAAGACCTGAGCTCTTTTCATTGGCACCGAAGACCTTAGATCGGTATCCTAGACCTGATCTATCATTGTTGGGTTTTAAACCACCCAACAACATACCTAAACCCTTAGATCTAATAGTGAATCTATCTAGGGGTTTCTCTAACCTATCAAGCTTTGCCCTTAAAGCTTGATTTTTCCTTTCTAGGTTCTCAAACCTAGAATCAACATGTCTCCCTTGGACATTCCTAGACCTACCCATTCTAGGCATGTGCCTTCCCTTCTTGGGATTAATGTCTTGGTCCTTAGGTCTAAAGGTCTTGGATTTATCATAATTCATGATTTTCCTAGGATTTTGATCTACAATATTACCCCTATTTCTATCATTATACCTAAATCCATGATTATTCTTAACAAGCATATAAGAATTTGAAATTAGATTTAAGTTTAAACAAGGAATTACCTTTCCTTTTATCTTTGAAGCTCCCCCTTGACTTGAGCTCCTCTTCTTTTCCAATTTCTTCAAGTGCGCCAATTTCTTGACTTCTCCTTTCTTTGGGAACTTGGTGTGGTGGTGTCCATGCTCACTACACGTGAAGCAAATTATATGCTTCTTATCCTTCTTTGCTCCATCCCTACCACTCATGTTAGTTTTTAAACTATTTGACTTGAGTTTAGGGTGTACCTCCTTTTTCTTACCCAATGGATACTTGTCCTTATAATGTCCCTTTTTATTGCACCCAAAGCAAATTATGTGTTCCTTTGACTTTGCTTTGGTGAAGGTGGAGACTTCTTCTTGCTCCGGTATTGAGGATGGTTCTTCCTTCCCTTCAATCCTTGGAGTGGAGACTTCTTCTATTTCTTCTTCACTTGAGGATGTGGACGATTCCATTTTCTCTTCCTCTTCGGATGTTGAACTTGACTCAACTTCCGATTGGTCCTTCTCCTTCTCTTGGACCAATGACTCCTTTTCCTTGGACACTTTATTTCCTTGTCCTTGTGTCGAATTTTCATATAGAGCTATCACCTTTCTCCATAGCTCATATGCATTCTTGTATTCTCCTACATTTGATGTAAGATCGTCGACGTTTGCTAGAAGGGGGTGAATAGCAATTTTCGGTTTATTCTTCCTACAAGTATTAGTGCGCAAGCGGAAATAATAATAATAAACACAAACAAACACTAACAAACCTATTTACGTGGTTCAGAGATGAAAACTCCTACTCCACGATAGTCCGTGAGGTGGACCATCCCTCGATCCATCGGCGGATCACTCCTCGGATGCCCTTCGGCTAGCTCGCGTAGCTCCTTGTGAGTGGAGAAACCTCGCCACAACCTTGAGTACACCTCTGAGCTCTAGAGCTACTAACAAGCTTTAACCAAGCTTGTTTCGTCAAGAGTTTTCAGCTCAACCTGAGTTCTCTTAAATAGAACTCAAACTGAAACCCTCGCCACCAGTCGACTGCTCATTTACCAGCCGACTGGTCCCACTCAACTAGCCAGCCAACGGCTCTCTCAACGACTAGTTTTTGAATCCACCAGTCGACTGCTCCCAGAGCAGTCGACTGGTCTCGGGTCGATTACATTCTGTGAGTTTCTGTTTGTGCTGGCAGTCGACTGTTATATCACCAGTCGACTGTCTAGCTTCTACAAATACTCTTCCTCACTTCAACGACCCTCCTCCATGCGTGCCTTCAGGTACACTCCCTTGGCTTGCCCCTTGAAGTCTTCTTCCATCGACTATCGTCCCTCGGATGCGCACACAAGCCTTCCCTTGGCTTGCCTCCATGCCACCCTTCACGTGTGCCCTTGAAGTCCACTTCCCGGCTTGCCCTTGGAGTCCTCCTCCCTCGGCTATCGTCCCTTCATGACTTAGCTGACTCTTCACAAGCAGCCTTAACTGTTACCTTCGCGCCCTCTTCATCTTTGGCTCCCGTCCCTCAGATGCACACAAGCTTCCAGCTTGTCTCCAAGCCATCCTTCATGCATTCATCGAAGTCCGCGCCCTCAGCTCATCATCCCTGCTATACCAAGGTCTCTCGGGTGCACACAAGCCTCCAGCTTATCTCCATGCCACCCTTCACCATACCGAAGCCGTCCAGCCAAGTCAATATGTGTAAACCTGCAATCCTGCACACTCACATACACATATTAGATCAAAAGGGAAAACCTAACTTAAACTCTTTGCCCAAACATCAAAACTCATGGTCACTCCGGACCATAGATTGCCTCAACAATCTCTCCCTTTTTGATGTTTGGCAATTCGTTTAAGTTAGGGAAAACAAATAGTAATAAATAGCAACAACAATGCTAAACAAACATTTGAACGTACGTTGCTAAGGCTCCACCTTGGAGTTACACCGCCAATGCATATGCAATGCAAACAACCACAGATCTTATCCCAAGGCATCCCATACCTAACCTATTGGGACCGGGTGCATGTCGACAAGGATACGGGTTCGTAAAATTTTAGATTTTTACGTGCAGCGGAAGAATTAGCATAAAATAATTTTCTAAATTATTTTTAACCACGTATCTAGCATGTAACCTTATGGTGTGTGGACATAATTATAAATTAAAACTTTGCGGAAAAGTAAACTAATTTACTAAGTACCTCGCGTAACTCGAAGTAAGGGACGAGATCCAACCGTAGCGTCCCTTGGAAGCTTCGCCTCTATTCGCGTCCACGCCGAGTTATCTTCGGGATGACTTCGCAAAGTCACGAGTTTTGTGCCAACGAGAACTACTAGATCCTCTAAAGGCACAACTAGAAGAACAAGAGAAAAGATAGGAAACTAACCACCAAAGTAACGGAATCTAAATTCCGAGAAGGAAGGAGTTGTGATCCGCTTCTTCTTCTTCTTGGTTGGCTTCTCCTTGGTGATGGTGACTCATGGCAACCTCAAGGGAGGTTGAGGTTGCGCCGGCCCTAGCTTGGACAAGGGGCGCCGGCCCTAGCTTGGAAGATGGGCGCCGGCCCTAGCTTGGGAGAAGGGAAGAAGAGAATAAGAGAGAGAGAGAGGAAGCTCTTGATAGCTCTATATCAATTGACAACTCAATTGATTGGAATTAAGGGCTTGCCTTTGGTTCCTTTATATAGTATCATCTCCCTTGCCAAGTCTCCCTCTTAACGGAATTTTCAAAACAAATTTATCCTATAAATTCTCTTATGAATTATTCCGTTTAAACTAAGTTTTATTATAACTAATTTTATAATAAAACTAATACTTTCTCTCTTTTAATTATGGAATAAAATTTGTATAAAATTTTCTTATCATGGATAAATCAATTCATAATTGATTTTATAAATTAAAATTAAACCAATTTATGGTTCATTTTAATTTCCATAAAAAGAATAAATTTACTACAAATTTCTTCATAAATCTCTCTATATAAATTTCTTTATATATCAATTTATTTATCCATAATTTATAAAACAAATCGTGCTAGATTTATTTTATTAATTAAACCAATTAAATTGGTTTATCCCTTTAATGTGGCCGGCCAAACCAAAGAGGGTGGGCACCCTCTTTGGCTGGCCACTTCAAGCCCCACCAATCGTGAATTAAACTCATTTAATTCGCCCAACAAGCCTTCAAAAGACTTAGCCAATTTAAGTTTCCGTTGCGCCTCTGATTAACTCAGATTCGACTTATCTCTCTTGATCGAAAAATCTAATTTTTAACTCGTTTTAAATCCCTCGGATTACTCGTAGTGCGTGTGACTAAATAGGCTTTCGATTTATGTTGGTCATCTATAATTAACCAATTACAGAACGGTCATGAGTGGCACCTAGTAGTACATCATGACCCCCAATTAATCGAAAGATCAACGGTTGATCTCAGAAGTAATTTCTGAAACCCTTCAGCAGCTCTAATGAATCGTGCCCCATTCCCTTCACCACCTTATACGCACTTGGTTCAGGACATGGTCTGTTTGTGTCAGTCCCCACTAAACTGACTACGTCACACCTAGCCCAAGTAGTGTCTTTCTTGTCCTTTGGATTTCTAATTACTCTCATGTATTTAAGAGACTCGCACTCTAAACATGATATACTCTAGCCAGAGGTTTTTGAGTAACAATCCGACGATATGCCTGGGTATACATCTCCTCGCAAGGAGTGGTGAATCCTTTGTAGGCTGTTCAAACATCTTCGGGCACTTCGGCTTATACCCAATCATCCTGGGTCCACACCTCCTTGGAGATGCTTGCTTAAGATGTTAAAGTATAAGTCTCTATGACCAAGATGACTTGAACACCGCAAGTCAAAGGAACATCGTACTTAAGCTGCAGTAAGAACTTCATTGACATATCTACATGTAGATTCTCATATGAAGTCTTACAGCTAGTCACTCCAATGATTTTAGATTTCCCTTAACTAGCATCCATGTTTATCTCTGGACATCCCAATGTCACCAGCCAGTGAGAATCAGCTGATTAGAGAATAACCCATGCTAGTCTCAACAGAATTGATAGTGTCCGTTTTTATCAATTCATCGACTAGGGATATTTTCAACACTTCACAATTGCACATTTAGAGATAATCACTAGTTGTGATCCCATCACAAATTCTCTTATGCTGTGAATTGTATTGCGGACATTCAGTAGATGAGTTTAAGATCCCAATCAAATACACAAACATGTATACTCAAATAGTGAATTATCATTTATTAAAGTAAATGATTACAATCATAAGGCGATTGCCTTAGGTCACTTCTCTCACATTACTAACAAACTCCCACTTGGCCTAATGCCAATCGCTACGATATCCAATACCACAGGCTCTAACATGACCCTCAAACTTGCTTTGAGGCAAGGCCTTAGTTAAAGGATCCGCTATATTCCTTTCAGTGGGAACTCTCTCAATTTGTATGTCATTCCTACTTATAATCTCTCTGATCAGATGATAGCGTCGAAGCACGTGTTTGGATCACTGATGAGACCTTGGTTCCTTCGCTTGTGCAATAGCTCCATTGTTGTCGCAGTAAACCGGCACTGCTTCATCAATGGTTGGAACCACACCAAGTTCTTAGACAAACTTCTTGATCCAAACTGCTTCCTTTGCTGCTTCCGAAGCTGCGATATATTCTGCTTCCGTGGTAGAATCCGCTACGGTGTCTTGTTTGGAACTTTTCCAACTTACTGCGCCTCCATTCAAAGTAAATATGTATCCAGACTGTGATTTGGAGTCATCCTTATCTGTCTGGAAACTGGCATCTGTATACCCACGTATTACCATATCTCCTTCTCCATATATTAGGAACACATCCTTAGTTCTTCTTAAGTACTTAAGGATTGTCTTGAAAGCCGCCCAATGATCCATCCCTGGATCAAACTGGTATCTGCTCGTGACACTCAGAGCATATGATACATCGGGCCTAGTGCATAACATAGCATACATGATAGATCCTATCGCGGATGCATAAAGAATCTTATTCATGCAAATCCTCTCGTCTTCTGTGCGCGGACACATAGACTTCGAAAGGTTGATCCCATGCCTGATGGGAAGGTAACCTTTCTTGGATTCCGACATGATAAACCTTTTTAGCACTCGGTCTATATATGCAGACTGCGAAAGACCAAGCAACCGTTTTGATCTATCTCTATAGATTCTAATCCCAAGGATATAGGTTGCTTCTCCCAGGTCTTTCATGGAGAAAGTTTTGGACAACCAAATTTTAACTGTCTGTAAAACTGATATATCGTTTCCTATAAGTAATATGTCATCAACATATAATACTAGGAATACGACTGCACTCCCACTAACCTTCTTGTACACACAAGGTTCGTAAGGATTTTGTGAGAAATCAAACTCTTTGATTGTCTCATTAAAACGGATGTTCCAGCTCCTAGATGCTTGCTTCAGTCCATATATGGATCGTTGAAGCTTGCATACTTTGGTTTTATCAACCGATGTGAAACCTTCAGGTTGTATCATGTATACATCCTCAAGCAGGTTTCCGTTAAGGAAAGCTGTTTTCACATCCATTTGTCATATCTCATAATCATAATGAGCTGCTATGGCTAGGAGCATCCGAATGGATTTAAGCATAGCTACTGGCGAATAGGTTTCGTCATAATCAATTCCTTGTTTTTGACGATATCCTTTTGCCACTAATTTAGCCTTAAAGGTAACTACATTACCTTCCATGTCGGTTTTCTTCTTGAAAACCCACTTGTGTTGGTGCAGGAAGCACCATATCGAACCTGGTTTTGATATTGGCAAAGGATTCAAAGTTAAGTATTGTTTGTTATCTAATGTGCTCACTGAGTGTGCAGTATCCAAGCCCTAGCGAAGGACTGCTAGGCACCTGGCGAAGGACTGCCAGTATCCAAGCCCTAGCAAAGGACTGCTAGGCACCTGGCGAAGGACTGCCAATATCCAAGCCCTAGCAAAGGACTACTAGGCAACTGGCGAAGGACTGCCAGTATCCAAGCCCTAGCGAAGGACTGCTAGGCAACTGGCGAAGGACTGCCAGTAGCAAAGCCCTAGCGAAGGACTGCTAGGCAACTGGCGAAGGACGGCCAGTATCAAAGCCTTAGCGAAGGACTGCTAAGCAACTGGCGAAGGACTGCCAGTTTACAAGACCTAGCGAAGGGCTGCCGGGCAAAAGTCCAACTGGAGGAGCCAGTTGGCACCAGGTAAATTCTTCCGAGAGGAGTAGGTGAGGACGCGTTCCCCTTGAGGGAACATTAGGCGTCGGTTCGACCTAGGGCTCCATTTTGGAGACCAAAGTCAGAACCAAGACAGCTAAGGCTGTATAAAATAATAAGATAATTGTTATTTGGACTAACCCTGGATGCAGGATCGAAGGACTGAGTATCTGCAGCTCAGAGAGCCTCGAAGGAGTGAGGTAGATGCTGAGCAGGGTGCCCCGGACGACCAGGGCGCCCCCAAGGTCAACCCAAGTATGTAACAACCTCGACGCGTTTTCGCCCCGCTTGTCGCGGGCGCCCCGCGTGTCGCGGGCGCCCCGCGTGTCGCGGGCGCCCCCACTGCCAGCTGTCGAAGCGCATCCCTGCGAAGCCGAAGAGATGAGGCCTTTGACCGGTCAAGCCGGGCGCCCCGAGTCCTCCGGGCGCCCCGGTCAAACCGGATCCCGAGGATAATGGGATCAGACGGCGACCGAGCTACAGCCGGATCGGCTGCCACGTGGGGGGCGCCCCCGTCGACCAGGGTGCCCCTAGGCCCTATATAAAGGGCCCTCGACCTCCTTCTTCAAAGCATCAATTCTTCGGACACTTCCACGCTCTTCTGCTCTCGTGCTTTGCTCCAGATACTGCCCAACTCGAGCCGACGACGTCCCGCTGCCCCAAAATCTTCGATCTACTCCGGACGTCGGTAAAAGAAGAGCATAATTCTTATTAAATAAAGTTTACTGCACTTATTCTGTATTCAATAATTGTAAACTGGTTTACAAACTTATAGAATTGCCCGCAGAAAACGGTCAACGACCGTGGGCCTTGGAGTAGGAGTCGACACAGGCTCCGAACCAAGTAAAACGACCGTGTTAGCATTGTTTTTGTGTCTTATTTCCGCTGCGCACTTACTCTTTTTAAATCCGAACGATTTGCGACATTCACCCCCCCTCTCTCGCATCTCTCGATCCAACAACTTGCACCCTATGGGCTTAATCCCTTCAGGTGGGTTAACCAAGTCCCATACTTGATTTTCGTACATGGAATCCATTTCCGACTTCATGGCTTCAAGCCATTTGTCCCTTTCTAAACTTTTCAGAACATCTTCATAACTGATAGGTTCGTCATCGCTTATGAGTAACACGTCGTTCGATTCACTTATGAGAAATCCATATCTCTTTGGAATATTGTGTGTCCTATCAGACCTACGAAGAGGTGGTGTTGTTTTAGGTTCAACTGATAGCTCATCATTATGAGGTACTGGTTGTGGGTCTAGACTAGGTGTCTCTGTAATGTCTATTGGAGTTTCTTGAACTTCATCAAGTTCAATGCCACTCCCACTGTTTTCTTGTAAAAGAAATTCTTTTTCTAGAAATACAGCATGCCTTGAAACAAACACCTTTTGTTCCAAGGGATGATAGAATTGGTAACCCTTCGTTTCCTTAGGGTATCCAATAAATAGACATTTATCAGACTTAGCATCCACTTTGTCTGATACAGTCCGCTTCACATAAGCGGGACAACACCATATCTTAAGATGAGTTAAGTGCGGTTTCTTACTATTCCATGTCTCATATGGAGTAGTAGAGACTACCTTGGTCGGGACTCTGTTTAGCAAGTAAACAGCTGTCTTAAGTACATAGCCCCAAAAGGATTTTGGAAGAGTTGCATGATTCATCATCGACCTAACCATGTCCATCAAGGTTCGGTTGCGCCTCTCAGATACACCATTATGCTGTGGTGTATACGGCGGAGTCCATTGGGACAGTATCCCATTGTCCCTAAGATAATCTTGAAACTCTTGACTTAAGTATTCACCACCCCGATCGGATCGAAGTATTTTAATACTTTTGTCAAGTTGTTTCTCTACTTCATTTCTGAACTCTTTGAATTTCTCAAAAGCTTCAGATTTGTGTTTCATCAAGAACACATACTCGAATCGTGAGTGATCATCGATAAAGGTGATGAAGTAGCTATAGCCTCCTTGTGCTAGAGTTGACATTGGTCCACATACATCGGTATGTATTAGACCAAGCAATTCTCCCACTGGATTACCTTTTCCGGAAAAGGGTAATTTGGTCATCTTGCCTTTTAAGCATGATTCGCATGTATCAAATGAACCGGGTTCAAATGTTTCCAAAATTCCACATCGGTGTAATTCGGTCATGCGTTTCTTACTTATATGGCCAAGACGACAGTGCCACGTGTAGGAGTCTATTCGATTATCCATTCGAGCACGTTTGTTGCTAACTTCGATATTGAAAACGTCACTGGATAAATCTAACGTGTAGATGCCATTGCACAAAGTTCCATTCCCATAAAGAACGCCATTTAAAGTTATGTAACAACAATTGTTACTAAAAGTTAAATGATAACTTTTTTCATTCAAACATGAAATAGATACAATGTTCTTTATTAACGAAGGAACGAAATAACAATTATCCAATTCTAAGACACGTCCAGTTGGGAGCTTTAGCAAATATGTTCCGATGGCAACAGCAGCAATCCTTGCTCCATTTCCAACCCGCAAATTCGCTTCTCCCTTGACGAGTCTTCTTCTATTCCTTAGCCCCTGTATGTCATTACATATATGTGAGCTACACCCAGTATCAAGTACCCAGGTATCTGAGGAAATAGAGTGACATTCAATAACGAAGATACCTGAAGAGGATGGGGCATCGGATGCCTTCTTCTTCAAGGACTCAAGATAAACCTTGCAGTTTCTTCGCCAGTGACCCTCCTTGCCACAATGATGACAGGTTCCTTTTGGTTTCTTTTCAGCCTTCTTGGCCTTTTTCTTCTTCCCTTTATTTTGTTCTTTGGCCTTCCTCTTAGAACCTTTCTTTGAGGAACCAACTAACAGTACCGCCTTTTGATCCGGTTTTACAGAAGGCTCTACCGTCTTCGGCAGGTTGAGCAACTCAGGAATGATGGTCTCTAGTTTGTTCATCCGATAGTTCATCACAAATTGTGAATAACTTTTGGGCAAACAACTCAGAATTAAGTCAATACTTAGTTCATGATCCATAGCAAAACTGAGTGCGCTCAGTCGCTCAATGTACCCCAACATCTTTAACACAAACTGTGAGGCAGAAGTGCCTTCCTGCATCTTAGTGGTGAAGAGGAGTCTGGAGACTTCGAACCTTTCGGATCTCGCCTGCTCTTCAAACAACTCATGAAGATGGAAGATGATGGTATAAGCATCCATATGCTCATGCTGCTTTTGTAGCTCAGGTACCATAGATGCTAGCATAATGCAACTCGCAAGTTCAGAATCGGTCACATGTTTCTGATGGGCCAACAATTGGTCCGGAGTTGCATTTTCTGGAGGATGGTCGGGAAGTTGATTTTCAATGACATAAGCAAGCTTTTTCGCCTTGAGGACTATCCTCAGATTTCGAAGCCAGTCCATGAAGTTCGGCCCAGTCAGTTTATTGGTGTCCAAAATGGAACGCAAGTTTAGAGAAGACATGATCGAGTGATTATCCTAGAAATACAAATTGAGATTATGTGAGAAGAATGATTAAAGAATGTATCAACATACATAAATAAAATCCTATTTATTTTTCAAATTGAATAACCCTTTTTATCAATTCGGGAGATCGTAGGAACATCTCCAAATAGGTTGATATCCAACCATAGATAAGAACAACCATGGACTGTGGCCATCAAGTTTTTCTTAGCTATGAAGGTAGGTAATTACACCGATTACATATCACATATATGTAACTATCACTTTATGCTATCAACTAATTGAATGTTTGCATAAATCATTGGGTTGTTAACTCATTAACAAGTATGCAACATTATACATAGCACCCAACTGCACCTCTCTTTACATCGACCTTGGCTGTGGCACAACAAATCGATGCTCCAAGCTTAAGGCTGACCCATTAATCAAGAAATAGTTTTAATATGGTTGGAGCTCATTCAACCGTTTAGTCAGGCTTGGATGTGTCCAACAACCAAAACTAAGGATTGACCTCTGACTCCAACTATATTATTCATAAACTAATTCCATAGTTTGAACATGTTGAGGTTCAAGTCAGGCATGGACGTGTCCATCAACCCAAATGAGAAACAAAACTCCGGTTCTAACCATATTAATGGAAGGTGTTAGCCTTAATATTTTGTAAGGGGTTTTGGGTCTCATGTTTTCCTTTTTAATGCACATTCATGACATATGTCATGACTAACGATTTCCTTAATAAAGTATGTATGTGACTTAAGTTATCAAGTCTCATTAATTGAATTAGGAATCGGATTTCCTAATTCTAATTTCATACTTTATTAAAGGAATTGTTTTGGGAAACAATTTCCTAAATTGTCATAATCAATTTCGGAAATAATATGTTCAAGACTTTGATTTCTCTAAATCAAATCTTATTAAATTAAGAGAAATTCCCTTAATTCAACACATATTATTTTCATGAAAATCTCATTTAAGAAAACTCTATAGGAAACCATTTTCCTAATTAATTTTGGAGACAACAATATGTAAGAGCATCACCTCTTAAACATATTTTATTCATGGATTTAATTAATTACAACAAATCGTTTTCTAAGGGTGGCTCCCCGAGGCTCAGATACCCAAAGAAAAAAATAAT
>JAGFNQ010009914.1:0-38542 GCA_024364735.1 Boesenbergia rotunda | reverse complement strand
TATTTATAGTTGTATGAATGAGTAGCAAGGAATATGTCTTTTCTGTTCTTCCCTTGGACCTATCTTAATAAGTTACTGTAGTACAGAGCTATATTTTCTGACTTATCTGTTCTACTCTTGGACCTATCTTACTAAGTTAATGTAGTACAGAGCTATACTTTAATGATAAAGCAATTAATCTGAAAATTCTGCCTTAACTGAAACAACACTTTCTCCACAATAAGAGTATCTTGAGCAAGCTTGAGGTTTAAGCACAAAGAGGGTTCAATTTGACGGTAGCATTTAAATACTTATAAACTAGGAGGCTGCTTGTGGGAGTTGGGATGTAGTATAATTGTCACAAGGATCATATAATACAACCAGGTACATGGACATTCTGTTTTCTTTTTTTTTTTTCACAAGAGAGAGATGATCTATCAAGGACAAAGAAAGACATTTATGTCTATTATCATGGTCCAGAATTATGGTTATATCATGTGTGTGCGTGGTATGTATATACAAGAAATATTTGGTTGTGACATCACAAATATGAAGTGATGTCATCAAAGTCCAAGTTAAACAATAGATCTTTTGCTTTTATTTGACTATCATTCACATAGTTGTTCAAACCCAAAATTTATCAATCAATTCTGAATGGATAAAAACTTCTTCCAGACCAAGGACTCTTCCAGTTAAAAAAATACTGCTATTCATTATCTTGTTCTGATGAGAAGTTTTTAAAAGTTCACTTTGGAACAACCAATCCGAGCAAGTGAGCAAATTCAGTAGAGTCCATATTAAACTAGCAAGTAGCATGTGATACTCCAACAGTGGAATTAGCGTAGTCCAAGTCTGGCATGTACTAAGTACATCTAGTAATGCTAATTCCAATATAGTACAAGTACTCTCCAATGTCATATGGTCGATTTTTTTTTGCTAGAAGCAAGCGATACAAACCAGTGCATTGAAATATTCAACTAATTTTTATTATATTTTAAAACAAAAGCAACAACAACAAACCTTATCCTACTTGGTGGGGTCAGCTATATGGATCCTTCTACGCCATTGAGCTCTATTCCCTATTATATCATCATCTATACTTAAATAAATTTTATAGTTAATTAAGTCTTTTTTTGGTCTTCCTCTTCTTCATTTGATGTGTGTATTTGTCATAGTTTCACATCTCCTAACTGGAGCATTCATGTTCGTACCATCTTAATCGTGTCTTTTTTCCCTCAATAGATACAACTCTTAGACATGTCCGTACCATCTTAATCATGTTTTTTCCATCAATAGATACAACTTTGACTTTCTCTAATGTTTTTATTTCTTATTTTGGCCATCCTCATATGTCCACATATCCACCTTAACATCCTTATATCTGCAACTCTCATCTTCTACTGATGTGTTGGAGACATAGCCCAACATTCAATGTCATATTACATAGTAGGTCTAACCACTATTTTGTAGAACTTTCCTTAGGTTTTACAGGTACTTTATGTTCACATAAAGCACCCGACGTTTTTCTCCATTTCAACTATCTTGCTTGTATACTATAAAAGACATCTCTCTCAATCCCTCTGTCGATTTATAAAAATGATCCCAAATACTTAAAACTCTCAGTTCCAGACAACTCGTTATCTCCTATCTTAACCATTATCTCATTACTTCTAATATTGCTAAACTTAAATTTCATATATTTCATTATTTTGTCTTTACTTTATTAAGCCTAAAATCTTTCACTTCTAGTGTTTTCCACCAAAATTCTAATTTCGTATTTACTTCTTCACGTGTCTCATCTACTAAAACAATATCATTTGTAAACAACATGCACCATGACACTATATTTTGGATGTGTCCAGTTTATTCATGATTAGTGTAAAAAGATAGAGACTTAGAGTTGATCTTTAATGTAACCCTATCTTTATTGGAAATGCTTTAGTTAATCTGCCTAAAGTTTTTACTCAGGTCGTCACATCCTCATACATATCCTTAATTAATTCAATATATGTTACGCTAATACCTCTTTTCTAGAATTTTCCATATAATTTCTTTTGGAACTCTATCATAAGTTTTTTCTAAGTTAATAAATACCATGTGAAGATTTTACTTATGCTCCCAATACTTTTCAATTGTTGCTTAGAAGATGTATAGTTTCTATTGTCGACCTTATAGACATGAACCCAAATTAATTTTCGGTGACCGTGGTCTCCTTAATCTTTTTTTCTATTACTCATTCCCAAAATTTTATGGTATGACTCTTTAATTTAATACCCATATAATTTACACAATTTTGTAGGTCTCCCTTATTCTTATATAAGGGAATAAAGTACTTACACTCTATTGATCAGACATTTTTTTTGTTTTAAATATCAAGTTAAATAATTTTATAAACCATTCAATACCTTGTTTTTCTTTGCACTTCCATACCTTTATCGAAATATCATTTGATCTAACGACTTTTCCATTTTGCATCTCATTTAAAGCTTGCTCTAATTCTGAAATTTAAATTTTACGATAAAAATTTAAATTTTTATACTCATTTGACCTACTTAAATTATTAAGTTAAATTAGTCACCTAAAACTTCATTAAAAAGCTAATGAAAATATCTTTTCCATCGCTCTTTTATTTCTCCATATTTACTAGTAACCTATCGCATTCATTTAATACATCTTGTTTCAATAAGATCTTTTGTCTTCCTCTCTCTCACTTTACCTATTCTATAAATGTCTCTTTCCCCTTCTTTTGTATCCAAATTTTGATATAACAATTCAAAAGTTTCATTCTTTACTTCATTCACCATTGTCTTAGCCTCTTTCTTAGTTTATTGAATATTTTTTTAGGTTTTCCTTATTCTTAAAAATATATAATTCCTTATCACTTTCTCATTTCACTCCCAAGGTTTCTTACTTGGTAGTGCAAACCCCTTTGACTCATTGAGTACATTTTTAGCTACCATTTTCAGCTTTAATATCGTCTTACCTTATGTCGTATTAGAGTTACCATATATTTCACCTAATGCTTGTAATCCTACATTCTCCTTAAATATGCTTTACTCCCCATCATTTAATTTTCACCACTTAATTCTAAGGGTGCGTTTGGTTGGGGATTATCCTTGATAACCTTGGTTATCCATCCAAGGTTATCAACAAAAATCTTGTTTGGTTTAGATAATCAGCGATTCCCAAGTAATGATCGATGCCCGACACGTCAGCAAAAGGGGCATGCAACCCGGAATCGGAAAACCTTAGGAAAGTAAGGTTTTTCTTGATTCCGGGGTTATGGAACTTATCTTTCCAAAATTATCCTCCAATATTTACCTTAGCAAAAGAGGCATTATTCGCGGGCGACCACCGACAATGACGGCGGGCCACCGGCGCCGGCGACCGCCGCCAGCTGTCGGGCGGCGGCGGCGGCGGCTGACGACCGACAACCGGTGGCGGCCGACGACCGACGACCGGTGGCGGCGGCCGACGGCGGTCGACGACCGATGCTGACGGCCGGCGCCGAGGGTCAGCGACCATTATTCGAGGCCGACGACCGACAACGACGGTCGGCGACCACCGCCGGCGGCCGACCATTATTCGCGATCGACAACCGGCAACCACCGCCGGCGGCAGGCAACCGAGGGTACGAATATGTATATAATATCATCTTACTTTTTATTTTAAATTTACAAGCACATAATATTATTATACTTAAATTTAACTAAAGGGTAATACGGTAAAATATTATATTATATCATATACTATTACCTCCAAACAAATAAGATTTTATTTGATTACCTAAATTGAACCAAACAACTTCATGTTATATTTCATTCCCCATTACCTTGGTTATGTTATTACTTGGTAATCACATAACTAAGGTTATATCTGATAACTTGAACCAAACGCACCCTAAGTGTCGTGCATGTTTTCCTTTTATTGATACTATGATTGAGGCGTATATCCAACATTACTAACTTACGTTGGGTAGTTAAGTTTTCTCTAAGGATGACTTTGTAATTTTTACAAATCTTTCTATCCCTCTTTCTAACCATAAGAAAGTCAATTTGTGATTTATTATTCCTACATTTAAATATGATCAAGTGTTCCTCTCTTTTCTTTAAAAAATAAATTAGCTAGTATAAGGTCATATGTTATCACAAAATTCAATATAATTTTTCCTTCTTCATTTCCTATTCCAAACCCATAACCCCCATGCACTTTCTCGCATTTCTCATTTTTCACTCCGACATGTCCATGTAGATACCTCCTATTAAAATCATTTCATTTGACAGAATATTTTGTAATACTTCATCTAGGTCGTCCCAAAACCTTGATTTGATATTTTCATTTAATCCTACTTGAGGTGTATATATGTGAATTACGTTCATAGTTTTTTTCGCCACCACTATCTTGAGAGCTCTAATTCTATCCCCTTTTCTAACTACTCCTACAACTTCATCACTTAATGAACTATCTACAAAAGTACTCACTTCATTTCTTGTTTTATTTTTTCCTGTATATCATAACTTAAAACCCGAGTTTTCCATTATCTTTGTCTTCTCGCTTATCCATTTTGTCCCTTGTACACATAAAATAATAATTCTTCTCCTAATCATCGTATTTACTACTATTACTTTACCAATGAGGATTTCTATATTCCATGTTCGAAATCTTAGACTATTAATTTTCCTAAAATATTTGTTCTTATCCAACTTATGATGTAAGAATCTTGCCTATTTAATACTAAACTCAAATTCTCATGGAGATGTAGCGGTCGTTGCCATTACGTTATAATCGGACCCTACAATACGAACTCTTGCATATTTATCATTACACCCGAGTTCTGGAGATGTAGCGGTCCTTGCTGAGACATTATAGTCGAACCCTACAACGTGTTCCTTCTGGGAAATAACCTAGCATTAGCACAATAGTTTAATGAATCTATTCATTGAATATTTGTCATAGTTTTACGCTAGCTAGCAGCCTAACAGAACCCTCCTCCTTTATCCGGGATTGAAACTGACCATGATTGGGCCACGGAGTTTTATATTTTAGAAAATGTAAGAAAATATAATAACATAGAGACTTTTTATTAATTTTGAACAAGTCAATTTATTTTTAGATAAATTTGTTTATTTTTATTATTAAAACTGCTAGGAAGAATTAGTCGTGTAGTCAATCTATAACCATACTCTAAACCATTTTTAATTTCAAAAATAATAATAGAGTTAAGTTCATTTTTCCTAAACTCTAAACCATTTTTTCCTAAATCCTAAATCCCAAAGGCCATTACCTCCGCCTTTGAGCGTCTTATCTCATCCCATAACCCTAAACCATTTTTTTCCTTAAACAATAGATCATGGTGACCACTCACCACTGCCTTTGTAAGAATTTGTCTACTACGACACAAAATTGCTTATACGTCAAACAAACCATCATCTCCCATCGATTTATCATCCAATAATAACGGTGACATGTGTCTCCCTTCTTTTCTTTTTGTCAATTATTTTTCTTCTTCTCTATTAGCTTCTTTTATGTTGCCAATTATAAATTTTGTTTTTTTTTCAATTCTAATTTTTATTTCTTGATCCTTCCATCTTCTACCAAGTAGGTGTTTTTAGGCATAATATTATCTTCTTCTACAACAAAATTAGCTTTCACTCTACCAAATTTACACATGAATTTCAGATCAAGAAGAAGCATCAGTAGCAAAGAGGTAGATCTGTAGCCACACGCTTGCCTACCACCCATCCACGGAAAAAAAACAAGTAGCTCTATGCAGGAAGCTCCCGCTAATGCAGGTTCAGGGAAGAGTCTATTATACGTAGTTTTATCCTGCTTTCGCCTTCTAACACAATTTTTTTTTTCTTCTAACACAATTTTTTTTTTTTAACAGAACTAGAATGGAACCAGAACCAAAAACCAGAACACAAAGTCAGAATCCAAAAAGCTAGAAACCAGAACCCAAATATTCAGAAACCAGAACCAGAAGCCAGAAAGAAACTAGAAACACAACCCAGAGACCAAACAAACTCAAATCAGACAACACAAAGAGACAAACAAATTGACAAACTAACAAACCAAACCAAACAAACAACCTGATAGGCAAACCCGACCAGACAGACAAAGCACTATTTAAGCAGGTGCTCTCTAATCTCAAAGTAGTGTATTCCAAACTGCAAATAAAAAATCTTCTATTCACCAATTTGAGAGGGAGTATTAAAATATTCAACAAATTTTTATTATATTTTAGAAAGTATAAAAAGAATATAATAGTATAAAAAAAATATAATAAGAAGTGTGATTGTTTACCTGGATGATTATGGCGCTGGGTATGTTCTTGGAGACGTCCTCCATTACATCCTTACCTAAAGGTGCTGCACCAGAACCTACAAATTTAAGCGAGCTGAGATCATATTTAGTCATTTTCCCCTGCTTAGCAAGTGCGATCATCACCGGCGGCACGCAAAAAAAATGTGTAACCCTGTACTTCTCGAGCGCCTTCAATGTTGATTCCATCTCGAACCTTGACATGGACACAATGGTGTCGCCCCTCTGCAACTGAGCGTAGGTAATCACAGACAAGCCAAATATGTGAAACATTGGCAAGAAGCATAGGAAGGTGTTTGGACCATCGCCTCTTGCATCTTGATCCGCCGTCGCCATGAGGGCGGTGCTTATGAAGTTTCGGTGCGTCAGGACGACGCCCTTGCTCGCTCCAGTTGTCCCTGACGAGTACAGAAGAGCCGCGACGTCCGACTGGTACACCGACGGCAGCGAGAACCCGGACGGAATTGGATGGGACACGAGGTCGGAGAAGTATGTGAAGGGGGAAACGGGGGAAAGGGACGATGTGAAACCTTTGGGGCCGATGATGACCGTTGGGAGGTGTAAGGCGGCAGCTTTCGGCCAGAGATCGGGGACAGTGACAACGAGCTTGGCGCAGGCATCGCTGACCTGCTTAGAGAGCTCTTGAATGGTGTATGCGGGGTTGACGGTGGTGACGACTGCCCCAAGCGAGAGGATAGCAAGGAAGGCGACCGGGTAATGAAGGGAATTGGGGGCGAAGATGAGGACGACGTCGCCCTTGCGGAGGCCGCAGGCGGAGGCTAATCCGAAGGCGGCGGAGAGGACTGCAGATCGCAGTTCGGAAAAGGATAAGGTGGCGCCGGAATCGGCATCGGCGACTGCGAGACGGTCGGGGAAGGCGGCGGCGCCACGGAATAGGAAGGGGACCATGGAGAGGGCGGGGTCTGCGGGGAAGGTGATTGCCCGTTTGAGGGAACGGTAGACTCCGTCCGGCCCGTAGCCGGAACTTGCTATCGTCATCGTGGATTCGTGGCCACAAAGATGGAAGCTCGATTGATGCCTGGAATCTGGTTGCACGGGAGAGAAGATGCCAGTGGATATTAAAGAAAAAAGAGGGAGAAAATAAATTATTAGTAAATTTAAATTATTTCTTTCCTTATCTATAAAGTCAAAGTTCGCCAAAATGAAATTACTGGAAGAGCTGTAGTTGCTGAAAAGACAAAATGTATTTCTCAATACTAACCTAAGCCCTGAACAGCTGGCTCCTGAAAGAAGCTTGCCAAAATTAATAGTTTTTTTTTTTTAGAGAAGGTGAAAAAAGTCACCATCTTCGTTTCCTTAGATTAGAATTCAGAAATCCGGAGTGAAAAAAGACTTATAAAATTGTGTTGCGAGCTCGATCGTCCTTATTCACCTTTGCATATGTTTTTCTTCCTTACATCTTTCATCCAAGAAATAGTAAAATAAATAATCATACTGTTAAAATAGATGATTAATTTTATTTAATTTAATTGATATATTATTAAATTAATTTCATTTCTACATCACTTCCCTACCTTATAAATAGGAGTGTTTGATAGAATGATTGAACAATACAATTATTCTTCTATACCATTAAATAATAATTATCAGCAGGAACACTCGTTAAGATATGAACTCATAAATATTCTATAAAAAATAGAATTTTTTTTAGTTTTATGTTTATACATTTAGTTTTATATCAATGCTCCTAACGTAACATAATATTTTGATTTAATATTTATGCTCTTGAAATAGCACAAATTTAAATTTATATTGATCCTTATGGAGAAGCACCACATTTAATTTTATATTAATGCTCATGACGCAACACATTATTTATATTTAATATTGATACTCTTAAAGTAGTTCAAATCCTAAATTCATATTGATGCTCCTGAAGAAGCAGGACTTATAATTCTCTGTTAATGCTCCTAACATAGCACAATGCAAAATTAAGTTGATTTATATATAGATTTATAATTTAAAATATAAAGATTTAGGATTTATCAATGTTCCAGAAGAATATTTGTTTAAGATATAAATTTTACCAATATTTTAAAGAATTTTGATAACCTAACACATATCAATATTCCTAAAGAATATTGAAATATATATTCCCTTTGATCATATTATGACATGCTTGTTATTTTAGTATTTGTTTCCTTTAAATTTTTATTTTTATAATATTTTTGTGAGAACATAATATTTGATTGCTTCAAATATTAATACCTTTTTTTGTTTATAAATGATACTATTTTAAATATTTTCTTAATTTGCTTATATATAATGGTTACTTTTATTATGGGAATGAAAGATAACCTGAAATTGTTTGTTTCAATTTAGATAATCAAATAAATTTTGTTTGTTTGAGTAATAATTTATAACATAATATAATATTTTACAGTATTATCCTTTAGTTCAATTTAAGTATAATGATATTATATGTTTATCTAAATTGAAAATAAGAAAAGTAAGATAATATTATATATATTTTCGTACCCTCGATAAGTATAAAAAATTATATCAATCGTCGAATCGATAATTATATTTATTTTAATTTCTCAAAATTAAAATAACAAAAATTATATAATAATAATAAATATATAAAAAATTGGATTATTTTTTTAATTTTTTAAGAATTTTTTAAGATAATTTTATTAAATTTTAAATTAAATTTATTTAATTTTTCTCTATTTAATTTATTAAATTTTAATTAAAATATTAAATTAAAAAAATTTCCTGGCGACACCGACGTCGACGTCCATGTAGGCAGCTAGCGTCCAACGCCGACGGCCCACCATCGACGATTGGCGACCGGCGTCGAGCGTCGACGATTGGCGTCGACCGCCGATGGCTGCCGGCCTGTTATCAGCACCGACCACCTGCTGCAGCCTATCAACGCCGACCACCGATCGCGGGCGGCCGTTGACAGCGACGGTAGCCGGTCGTCCTCAGCGGCTGACAGCCGGTTGTCGTCGGCAGCCGGTGTCCGTGTAGGCAATTGACCTCCAATGCCGACGGGGGCGACAGTCGATGGTCGGTGCTAACAGTTGGCGCCCCACGTTCGGTGCCGAGCGCCGGCGATCGTGGCTTCCACCCAGTTGTTGGCGCCGACCAACGGCCGTCGGCTATCTGCGTCGACGACGGTAGCCGGCAGTCCTCGGCAATCGGCAGCCGGTCATCATCAGCGGTTGGCGATGGCGACGGCGACGGTAGTTGTCACCGTTGCCGTCGCCGACCGCGAATAATACCTCTGGAATTTAATAAATTATTATGATTATTTTTGTCTTAAATGTAAATATTGGAGGATAATTTTGAAAAGATAAGTTTCATAACCCTTGGAAAGTTAAATTATGATGGTTACTTTCCTAAAGTTTTTCGATTTCGGATTGTATGCCTCTTTTGTTGACGTGTCGGGCATAAATCATTACTTAGAAATCACTGATTATTTAAACCAAACAAGATTTTCGTTGATAACCTTGGATGGATAACTAAGATTATCAAGGATAATCCTTAACCAAATGCATCTTAAGAGCTTAGGAGATGCATAAAAAAGGGTAAACAACAAATCCCTTCCGGATCATACAAAAGTACATATTTTCCTTTGTCATCATCTTTACGATGGATTGAAAGTTTCATGTTTCACTATCAAAAAAATCACAAGAACCTAAAAAAAAAATCGAAAGAAAGGTTTCACCGTTAGCGAACTATAATTCTCCTAAGAGTCCATTATGAATGGATGCATCTTTGCCTGCAAAATTTTAAATTTATAAACGATTATAACTTAGCACTAATCAAGATTAGCTCTAAACTTATATTTTTGGGAGAGAAAATTATTCTCAAAATTTATTAAACTTTCTCTACTTTTCATGCATCGAATGTGCTCCAGCAGTAGTAATATTATGAGCATCGATTTAAAAAGTATTATGAGCTTATCTGATGGCAAAAGGTGAATTGTTCGTCCCCAGCGTCCTCGTCAATCAGTCTCAGGGTCAACACGGAGAAGGTAAATCACGGGGACTACTAGCTCGGATGTTGTGGCTAGCGCGTGGAGAGGGTAGGCATACTGACTTTGCCAGGATTTGATCCCCAGATCTCTTGATGGTAACACCTACGTATTAACTATCAGTCCATCCTGTGGGGACATTATAAGCTATCTGATACCCACTAGTTGTTGAACAGAATAATGAGCTACTTACGAAAAATCATCAATTACGTCTAACTAGATCTACATCATTTCCCAAAGCAAATGCAGCATCATTCTTTGAAGTGAATGCTAACTCATATCAAACTTATAAAATTGGGATAAGTCATGGGCGTGACCGTGGGTGTGGCCAAAGGAAAAATTATCGATAACAAAATGGTAAAAGAGTACTTAAAACAAGCCACTAGCAGTGGAGATCTAACAATGTAGAAATAAAAGTGAAAAGCACGAAAAAAAATATATGAAGATAAGTGTTTTAAATGTAGGATGGAGGGGTATTGGTATAATATCTATTGTATAGCAAGGCATCTTGTGGATCTATATTAAATATTAATCAAAGGAAAATGAAAAAACAAAGACATATTTTATTATTGATTATTGTCCAGTTGACAAAACTCATTTGGATGTCTCTGATTTCTTTTCCCAGCAGATGACAATATTGATCATTGATTGGTGGTAATGTGCTAGAAAATATGGAATGCTTGTCCTTCAGTTGCAATATTTTTTTATTTTGAAGTTTGATTTTCTTTTAAGTTGTCAATATAAGTTACTACTTTGGATCTTTATTTAATAAAATGTTCATTTAAAATTCTTGCATGAAGTTATATTAGAATTATAACTCTTTTACATATACATTTAATCTTTAAGATTAACGATGGAATATCAAAACGAATGTCTGGTATATAGTGGTACAACCCACACTATTCTTTAATGTGAAAGATATATTTTGGAGTTAATATTAGTTGACAATAATGTTATAATTAACAATATCGAGTACATCAAAAATTATTAAAAGTCATGGAAAAGCAAAAAAATATTTTATAAAATGATATAAACCTATATATTGAAAAAACACTATATGCTAGCAAATCCAATAGATATTTGCTTAGCTTTACAGATATACGTCGGAATGGATATCATATTGAAACATTGAATGAAAATAATACTGAATATCTTTGTATTATATATATTATATTTGACTATAAGCAAATAAAAGAAAGATTGTGTGCACTCTCATTTGTGATGTATTGTGCCACAATAAAAATAATTGAGACAAACATAGTAACAAACCAAAAATTTGTTGATAAACACGATTTTATATTATGGCACAATTGATTTGGTTATTGTGGTGGGAAACAATGATGTGAATAATAATAAATAATTCACATGAGCATTCTTTAAAAAACCAGAAGATTCTTTTACATGATATTTTTCATGTGTGGCTTGTTCACAAGGCAAACTCCCAAAAACAATGGTTGATGTTGAAACTCTAACTTTCTTGGAGAGTATTCATGGAGCTATTTGTGGACTTATACATCTAACATATAAACCATTTCAATATTTCATGGTGTTGGTTGATGCTTAAACTAAATGGTTACATGGTAGTTTGCTCATCTCGAATACAACCTTCATCAAACTACTTGGGAAAATTATTAAATTACAAGCTTAATTCCCTAATTACTCAACAAAGACAATTCAGCTTGATAATGTTGCTGAATTGAAGTCACAAGCATTTGATGACTATTATATGTCAATTGAAATTTTAATAGCACATGCAGTTGCCCATGTTTATACACAAAATGGCTTAGTAGAATCATTTATTAAACTGTTACAATTAATTGCTAGGCACTACTTATGAAAATAAAAATTTCTATCTTTTGCTTGGGTTCATGTCATAATACACATTGCATCATTGATTTGTGTCAGAAAAACTAATTATCACATATCTATAGGTCGAGAACCTAATGTTTCTCACCTTCGAGTATTTGGTTGTATAGTACAGATCCCTATCCCACCTACACAACGAACCAAAATGACTCCATAACGTAGACTTGGGATTTACTTGGGATATGATTCACCATCCATTATGATTAGATATTTGGAGCTTTTAACATGCGGCTTATTTACTACAAGATTTATAGATTACCACTTCGATGAAATGAATTTTTCCAATGCTAGGGGGAGCAAAGTTGTTTCTGTTGGATCGAGAAACACGATAGAGAGGGGGGGAGGTGAATATCGTGAAAACTTTTTCAGATAAGAAAGAGAAAACACAGCGGAATTAAAACACACAAAGAGCACAAGTAATTTTACTTGGTTCGGAGTCGCGGTCGGCTCCTACTCCAAGGCCCACGGTCCTTGACCGTTTACTGCGGGCAATTCTATATTCACGCAAAGGTTTACAGATTTAATACAAGAATAGTGCAGTAAGTAAATGAATTACACTTTTCGTTACCGACGCCCTGATGCGGATCGTACTTCGGAGCAGAGGGTCGTCGTCGGCGCTGGAATGTCGAGAACGGAGTTTTCTGGAGCAGAGCGCTTGAACGAAAAGCTTGGAGGCGTTGGAAAAAGTGTTGTTGAAGCCTTAGGGGTCGAGCCTCTTTTATAGTGCTCCTGGGGGTGCCTGGGACGTCGGGGGCGCCTGACACGTGCCTTCGGATCCGAGAACCTCTATCCGAAGCTTGGTCAGCGCTTATCCCCTTCGAATCGGCTCTGGAGCTGACTGGGGCGCCCGGGACCTCCAAGGCGCCCAGCTTGACTGGGTCCCTTCGACTCATCTTTGGCTTTGACCTTGGGTGCTCGGGACCTCTCGGGTGCCTAGCCTAGTGTTGATTCGAAGCGCTTCTTACTTTACTGTTGTTTGACTTTTACCTTGGGTGCCCGGGACCTCCCGGGCGCCTAGCCCAGGTGCCTGCCCCTCTCCTTTGGGGCGTTCTGAGCTACAGAAACACATTCCTTTGGTCCTTGCATCCAAGGTTAGTTCCACAACAAACAAGGCAAGAATATTAGATCATTTTTTACAGCCGTAGTTGTCTTGGTTCTGACTTCGAGTCTCCCAAATGGAACCCTAGGTCGAACCGACGCCTACTGTTCCCTCGATGGGGAACGCGTCCTCACCTACTCCTCTCAGGAGAGTTTACCTTTTGCCAACCGGCTCCTCCGGTTGGACTTTTGCCCAACAGCCCTTCGCCAGGTGCCTAGCAGCCCCTTCGTCAGGTCTTAGATGCCTAGAAGCCCTTCGCCAGGAGCCTAGCAGTCCTTCGCCAGGTCTTCGACGCCTAGCAACCCTTCGCCAGGTGCCTAGCAATCCTTCGCCAGGTCTTAGGGTTTCGACGCCTGGCAGTCATTTGCTAGTTGCCCAGCTGCCCTTCACCAGGACTTCTTTCTGTACACTCAGTGAACACATTAGACCAAAATAACATCTTAACTCTTGAACCCTTTGCCATTATCAAAACCCAGGTTTGTCTTAGGTGCTGCCTGCACCAACAGTATCATGAAGAACAATAAAAAAATTGTTGGAATGAAAAAAGATTATCTTATTTTGATTCTCGCAATAATCAATGTGAGTAAGAAGTGAAAATGATCATTCACTTGCAAAGAATTGCAAACCAATTGCTTGATGCTTTTGTTAATACCAAAAATGTGGCAAAATCATACATACAACTAGAGAATACTCCAATAAAGAAAATAGATATCCTTGTAGGACCATCTATTTCTCTACTTGCAAATATATCTAGAATATGGCAGAAGAATGGTTGACCAATGGCTTGAAAGATACTGTACCTCAAAAAAGAAAGATACACAAAAAAAATAAAAATCACAAGCTCCAAAAGAAGCAATTTCAGATCATACAGTAAGAGAAATCAATCACTTAGATGTGAAAAATGTTATTCTTAAAAATCACAGTTACATGAAAATAATGAGTTTCAATAAATTATTTAATATCTCATAAAATATGGGATCAAAATAATACAACTATTGGTGATGTTTTCACTTTCAATATGACCCTTGATATCATGCAAGATGATGAAGATTTCGAACCACAATCTATTAATGATTGTAAAGAAAGAAATAAACGACTAAAATGGAAGGCAGTTAAGCTAAATTAGAATTTCTAGAGAAATGTAAAGTCTTTGGGGCTTGTAGATCGAATACCTAAAGATGTAATCCCAGTAGGATATAAATAGGTGTTTGTACAAAAAAAAGGAATGAACATGATGAAATTATGAGATACAAACCCAAATTTGTAGCCACTACTTTCTGATTCTTGATTAGTTTGTCTGTCTTAGAAAAATTGGATAAGCGACTTATCGATATTGTGACTTGATAGTAATATACGCATGAAAATCCCTGAAAGATTCAAACTACCAGAAGCAAATGATGCAACCCCCAAGATCATGTTTTCAATAAAGTTGCAAAAATAGTTATATGGATTAAAGCAATCAGGGCACATGTGGTATAATAGCCTAATGCTATTTGTCCATGTGCTTTTACAAAAAGAACATAAGAAAGTTTTGCAATCGTTGTAGTAGATGTCAATGATCTAAATCTTATAAGAACTCCTAAAGAGCTCAACAAGATTGCTAATTATTTAAAAAGTGAATTGGAGATGAAAGACTTAGGAAAGATAAAATTTTGTCTTGGATTGCAAATTGAACGTTTATTGGAAGTAATATTTATTCATTCATCCACATACACAAAAAAGATACTAAAATGCTTTTATATGGTTAATGCACATCCATTGCCTTCACAAATGGTTGTTTGAACACTTGACACTAAAAAAGAGATTCTTTTCATCCACTCAAAGATGGAGAAAATATTATTGGTCTAGAAGTACCATATCTTAGTGTAATTGATGCATTATCATATCTTGCCAATTGCACTAGCTTAGATATTGCATTTTATGTTAACCTTCTAGTAAGATATAACTCTTCTCTAGCCCGAAGACATTGGAATGATGTAAAACTATATTTCATTACCTTTGTGGTACAATAGAGGATTATTTTATTCGATAAAATCAAATTTATCTTTAGTAAGATATGCAAATACAAGTTATATTTCAAATCTACATAAAGTTAGATCCCAAATAGGTTATGTGTTTACATAAGGAGACACTGTTATATCATGAAATCCTATAAAACAAGCTTAAACAGCGATATTTTCAAATTACTCTAAAATCATTGCAATGCATGAAGCAAGATGAGAATGTATAGTTGAGATCCATGATGCTACATATTTAAGAATCATGCAGACTAACAACTAAAGGGAGGATATTAAAGGGGATATAATTTGCATATTTCACCAAAATTCTTCTACACACATGAACTCTAAAAGAAATGTGATATTGATGTCTAATGAATTCATTCTAGTGATAATGTAGATGATTTATTGACAAAATTATTACTGACGTTGACATTTAAGAAATTTGTGCATAAGATAGGGATGCATCTGTTAGGACTTGTATGAGCTAAGGGGGAGGGGGTGAATAACTTTGAGCGTTTCTCATCGCTGCTTTATGCTTGTCGTTGACTGCACAGCTGAAACCTTAGTTCAAACTTAACCCTACATGCACAACATCTTGATTTACTTGGTATTCTCCTCCTTGGTGACTAATCTAAGGGTACACACCAACGATATTCTTCCACTATAAACTCTCTCATTCTCGAAAACTTTTAGAAGTCGGAAAAACCTCTACAGACTCGTTCTTATAAGAATACAACATGAAACAAGAAAACAAACACAAATACAATTGAAAATGATTTCACAATTAAAACCTTGTTTGCTGGAACTTTTATCACTTGGGAATACCTCTTGTTGAGTCAGAAATACACCAATACTTCACTTTAGAATCTCCAAGAATTAGCTTTGAAAAACTCCTCGAAATCCCTCTTTTAAAGCTTTAGGTCGGTGCTGATTTCCTATTATCAGTCGACTGATATATACCCATTAGTTGATTGTAATGGTCTCCGACCATTGAACGACTTCTAAACTTTTTGAAATCTGTTTGATTTTTTTGATTATTCAAACATCAGTCTACTAATGTAAACCATCATTTGACTAATCTAATTAGTCAAATTGAACAAGCGAATCCAACTTGCTTCTGTTCAATTTTGAACAACATCATGTTAGAATTGAAAGGAATTTAGATATCTCCACAATGACATGATATTGTCCACTTTGGGCTTAAGCCCTCATGGTTTTGCTCTTGGGCTCTCCCAAAAGACCTCATGCTAATGGAGATATTTTTTCCTTATAAGCCTATGATCTTTCCCATGTGTTTTCGATGTGAGACTATGTTTATAACATTGCAACCCCAACAATCTCCCCTCAAACAAACTACCACAAGCCCCCCTCAAGCGGAAACCCTTTCTGTTTGATGTCCGATCCTCAACCCACCAGGACTTTCTGCCCCTCAGTCCACCCGACCTACTAGGACTTCACTTCCTAGCTGCAACTAGGATTTCTCTGCATGGTGTCTGGCCCTCTTGATCAAGACACGGGAGCCCACACATCCTTTATTCAAGGCTTAACCCACATGGTTTGATCTGGATCATGGCTCTAGCTTGTGCTTCTTTCGGTGGTTAGTTTGGTGAAGGGAGACCTCGCTCTGATACCTATTATTAGGACTGAAAGGAATTTAGATATCTCCACAATGATATGATATTGTCCACTTTGGGCCTAAGCTCTCATGGATTTACTCTTAAGCTCTCCCAAAAGGCCTCATGCTAATGGTGATATCTTTTTTTCTTATAAATCTATGATCTTTCCTATGTATTTTTGATGTGGGACTATGTTTGCAACCTTGCAACCCCAACACATCAATCAACTAATTTCATAAGTCAAATAAAATCAAGAGAATCTAACTCACTTCTATTTGGTTCTGATCATTATTAGTCGATTGATGCAACTCATCAGTCGACCGATTCCATTAGTTGAGTCTAACAACCTAATCAACTTGCTTCTATTTTGTTTCTAAAGCTATCAGTCGATTAATCAAACTCATCAGTCAACTAATACCTGAATTTTAAAATATAGATATCTAAACGAGTTTCATTTTGCAACAAAAATCAACTCATTTTGATTTCTGAGTTAAAAGTTTTGGCCTTCGAAAGTTTGATCTATCAAGACTCTGTTGTTTTATGCCAACTCCTTACTGGACTTCCGATTGCCAAGTGTTCGGTTAACCATGACCCACTTAGACTTTCAATTTCATGCCAAGTGCTCCCAACTGATCCACTTTGGAGTTAACCTAATGCCCAACTAGATTTGCCTAGTTCCCAACTAGGTCTTCCACCTCTTGGCCCCGCTAAGACTTCTATTGTCTGGTTCCCAACTAGCTAAGTCTTCCACCGCCTAGCTTTGCTAGGACTTCCATTGCCTAGTTCTCAATTAGGACTTCATTACCTAGTTCTCAATTAGGTCTTCCACCGCCTAGCCTGGCTAGAACTTCTATTGCCTAGTTCCCAACTAGATCTGTAGGATCGTTGCCGGTCGATAGAGGGGGGGGGGTGAATATCAACTTGAAAAAATTTGTCAGAAATCTTTGTTTAATGTCTTTCTATCAGGGTTAGTACGCAGTGGAAAATAATAGAATAAAAGAAAGACAACACACAAATGACAAGCAGGTTTTTACTTGGTTCCCAACCCCCCAAGACCAATATATCCAAGGCCTAAGCACTCAATCGAGAGTCCACTAATGGTCTCCTTTCTGGACTTTCCGGAGGCGGAGAAACCCGTCTTACAGTTCGAATTTACAAGCAAAAAGATAGTAAATAGAATTGGCTTGTAAATAAAAAGCAAACCAATAAAACGCTGAAGATTCAGCCAATTCGGAAGTTCGAAGTGCCACACACTTCTTCCTAGAGCCTCCTTGGTCGCAGAGCTTCGCCTCGAGCACTTTTGCTTTATATGGAACACTTTAGCAGATGTGGAAATTCATGTCTTGAGATGAGGGGTCGAACTCCTTTATATAGAGCCTTCTAGGGCGCCTGTGATGCCTTGGGCGCCTGCCACGTGTTGGTCAAAGCCTATCCGTTGCACCGAACTCGCAGCGTGGATAAACTAGCCTTCCCAGGCACCTGGGAAGCCACAGGCGCCTGGCTTACCAAGCGCTTGGGATGAAGCTGCCCCAAACTAGGGCGCCCAACCATCTTGGGCGCCTGATTCAAGTCAGGCGCCCAGGAGATGCTTCCCAGGTGTGTTTTCTTCTGCGTTTGCTTTCCTATCTTGCCTCCAACTCCAGGTACCTGCAAGAAACAAACACAAGATAAATATACAGATAATCTTAGCCTTAGCTTAGTGGTTCTGACTTTGGATTTCACCCGAAACCCTAGGTCGAACCTGTTAGTAGGAGCCCTAGAGCCAAGTATGTGATGATTGACTAGGGACATTTTTGTATCATATTCTATAATTAATAAAGGCATGTTTGGTTATTATACGTACTTTGTATTGGTCTCAAATAACTAAGTATAATAATGCCCTTGTGTAGTAGGTTCTTATCTATATTATATCGATTAGTTGAATCGATAGTGAGATAATGTAGAGAACACTACACTAAATTATTCCTAGTTAAGCATTAATATTCAGGGACAATATTAATGCATGGAGACTAGCATGTAGGTCAACTGATGACTTGAGCTCACAAGTCATGGATATGTGATATCAAGTTGACACATGGGTATACATTGGAGAATGTGTTGGTGCAGACAGCACCCAAGTCGAACCTGTATTTTGATAATGACAAAGGGTTCAAAAGTTAAGATGTTATGTTTATCTAACATGCTCATTAAGTGTGCAGGAAACAAAGTCCTAGCGAAGAGCTGCTAGGCACCTGGCGAAGGAATGCCAGGATACAAAGCCCTAGCGAAGGACTGCTAGGCACCTGGCGAAGGAATGCCAGGATACAAAGCCCTAGCGTAGGACTGCTAGGCACCTGACAAAGGAATGCCAGGATACAAAGCCCTAGCGAAGGACTGCTAGGCACCAGGCGAAGGACTGCTTGGTACTGAAGACCTGGTGAAGGACAGCTGGGCACCTGGCGAAGGACTGCTGGGCAAAAGTCCAACCGGAGGAGCCGGTTGGCAACACGTAAATTCTCCTGAGAGGAGTAGGTGAGGACCCGTTCCCCGTCGAGGGAACAGTAGGCGTCGATTCGACCTAGGGTTCCATTTTGGAGACCCAAAGTCAGAACCAAAACAGCTAAGGCTGTATTATCATAACATATTCTTGTTTTATTGTATTTGCAACTAACCCTAGATGCAGGACCAAAGGAACGAGTCTCTGCAGCTCAGAACGCCTCAAGGGAGAGAGGCAGCAGCTGAGTGGGGCGCCCCGGAGGTCCCGGGCACCCCCAAGGTCAAAGCAAAACAAGTAAAAAAAAGCAAGAGAATGCTTCGGAAGCTCACTGGCGGGGGGGGGGGGGGGCGCCCCATGCTCCCGGGCGCCCCGGTTGCCTCGGGCGGCCCGGGCTCAAGCCAACGAAGCGGATAGAGTCAAGCCAGCGAGAAGCCAGCAGACCGAGTCAACCCGGGCGCCCCCTGCGTCCCGGGCGCCCCCAGTCAACTCTCAGCCCTATTCAAGTGGGATAAGGGCTGACCGAGACTTGTTCGGATCGGTTGACACGTGGGGGGGGGGGCGCCCCCAACGTTTAGGGCGGCACAGAAGGCTATAAATAGCCCCTCTACCCCAAGGCTTCAGACAACAAGTTTTCCAATGCCAATACGCTCTTCAACTCAGGCGCTCTGCTCCAGAAATCCTCCATCTCAAGATTCTAGCGCCGACGACGACCCTACGCACCGAAGAACGATCTACACCGGGCGTCGGTAACGAAGAGTCAATTCTTAATTGTATTCTTACTGCACTTACTTCTGTACAACAGTTTGTAAGATTTTACGCGATTATAGTATTGCCCGCAGTAAACGGTCAAGGACCGTGGGCCTTGGAGTAGGAGCCGACCGCGACTCCGAACCAAGTAAATCCCTGTGTTTGCGTTTGGTTTTCGTGTTAATTTTCCGCTGTGCATTCTCTCTCTAAATCCGAAACGATTTATGATATTCACCCCCTCTATCGTTTTCTCTCGATCTAACAAGTGGTATCAGAGTGGGGTAGCTCAAATTTAGTGCAACCACCAATTTGAGAATTTTTCGGATTTTCTTCAATTTTTATTTTCTTTTTCGAATTTTTATCGTTAATCGAGAATGATGCAACACCCCTCGATAAAATTTCTTTTTCTTCCCGCACTACTAATCCAAGACCAAGTCTTGGGATATTTCTTTCCTTTTTACTCTTATTTTCAGATAAATGGCCATGCAAGAAGGATTTAGCACAGCCAGACCACCATTTTTCAGTGGGGAGGACTTCTCCTACTGGAAAAGTCGGATGGAGGTCCACTTGAAAACTCAGGTGGACATGTGGATAATCATCCAGTCCGGACT
The DNA here is from genome assembly GCA_024364735.1 of Boesenbergia rotunda. Taxonomy (NCBI): domain Eukaryota; kingdom Viridiplantae; phylum Streptophyta; class Magnoliopsida; order Zingiberales; family Zingiberaceae; genus Boesenbergia; species Boesenbergia rotunda. The sequence goes on along the minus strand of JAGFNQ010009914.1, from coordinate 17,821 downwards.
GGAGATTCCAAAGAATACTGAAGGAGTGCCACAGTCTTACGCTGAGTGGGATACCGCTCTAAAAAGAAAAATTGAAGCTGATGCCAAAGCAACCCAGACACTTCAATGCAACCTGACCAAGGAAGAGTTGAATCGGGTAGGACCATTCAACAGTGCAAAGGAGCTGTGGGGTAAGCTGATCGAGCTGCACGAAGGAACTTCAGATACTCGAATTAGCAAGAGAGATCTCCTCCTGAACAAGCTGTATACGATCAAGATGAATGACAACGAAATAGCAGCCCAGCTCCACGCCAGAATTCAGGAGTTAATGAACGGACTACACACAATCGGTTACAAGGTAGAAAACTGTAACCTGATAAGGTACACTCTTAATGCTTTCCCGAGAAACACCTTGTGGGCATCTATGGTAGATGCATACAAGATTTCAAGGGACCTCTCTAAAATTAAATTAGATGAACTGTTTTCTGAATTAGAATTGCATGAGCAGACTAACTGCAATCTGGCCGAGAAAGACATTGCTTTCGTTGCAGGTAAAGCTGGAAAGACAACCAAAAAGAAGCCTCAACTTGCACCCGAGTCTGATTCAGATTCAGACTCAGAAGACAACGAGGGAAATCGACCTAAGCTGGTTCGGCTAGCCCGGGACTACTACAAAGAGCTAAAAAACCAGACCAACAGAAGAAAAGCCAGCCGAAGAAAAGAAGAACAAGCTGAACCCTCAAATGAAAAGAACAAACCCAACGTGACCTGTTACGAGTGCAAGAAGAAGGGCCACTACAAGACTGAATGCCCCAACCTGAAGGAAACAAAGAAGACGAGAAAGAAGAAGGCACTTCAGGCAGCGTGGGACGAGTCCTCCTCCTCCTCCGAAGAAGAGGTCCCACAGTCAAACCTGCTCGCACTAACCGCCTCAGAAGAAATCGAGACCGAGTCAGAATCGGAGCTGGACGACGGCAAACTTACATTCTCAGAGGACGGCGAAATAACTGTAAGTGGTTTTCCAAGAAATCAGTTAAATGAATTAATTTCCTATCTTTCTCGAGATTTGGCGAAAGCTAAACTCCGAGTCGAATCTCTCTGACAGGAAGTAAAACTCCTAAAAGAGAGAGCTGACTCTAGATCCTTAACTGAGAAGGTTGAAGAAGGAACTGTTGGAAACAGATGGCTAGAGAGGGGGGGGGGTGAATATAGCCAATCACTTCAACTTTAAACACTTATGAAGTTTCTGCAACTTAGATATCAGTAGCACAGCGGAAAGAGTAGAAAACAGAGTGTGCAGAAAACTATAAACAGAAACGAAAGCAAAACAGACACAACTAGCAAGATCGCTAATAAGGAGGGTTTACAAGGTTCGGGGATAACTTGCCCCTACTCCTTGGCGTGCCATTAAGGTGGGCGATCCCTTGATCGTTGGCAGATCAAGCCCTGGTTAACACCGGATAGAAGACAACCTCCTTCTAGGTGGAGAAACCTCTCCACAGCGTTTCAATCACAAATATATGTTTAAGCACAATGAAACAATAGGAAGGATCTTACTCAAGCACTCAGCAAAGACAAGAACACAGCAAGCTTTCCCGAGCTCCACCCAGCGGCGATCTCAAGCAAGGAACCCTTCCTCGTGTCTTCCCGCTGTTGGACTCCAAGCCTCTTGTTCTCTCCTTCAAGCGCTCAAGTAATGGTTGCTTCAAGAATGCAGTAGCTTGCTCAAGGTGATGAGAACTTCAGAAACACAGCAAGCAAGTTGTGGAGAACTCAAGGCGTGGCAAGAAACCAGTTCACAAAACTCTTCTTCACAAAAAACTTGTTTCGCCTTCTCCGCCCTTTTTGTTTCTCCACTCAGCATCAGGTGACAGCATCTCCTGCAGCCTCCAGCTACCTCACTACCAACGCCAGCTACCACTGAGCCTTCCCTGGACTTCCTGAGCTCCCTCAGCCAATGCAACATGAGATGGAAAACGGACAAACCTGCTCCAAGGAAAGCCTCCATTGACTTCTCCTTGAGTGTTTGAATCCTCCCCTGTCACCTGCAGCTTAATCAGAGTGTTAGAGCAGCATATCAAGCAGTAAATCAAGATTCAGAAGTGGAGCGCAGAGAATCGGATACGATCAGACGCTTTGATCGCGTCTGATAGTGCAATTTGAATTAAAGTGATCGGTCACCGGACCGATCCAGGGCTTGTGGGTCGGTCACCAGACCGATCCACTGCTTCGCTGGGATTCCCAGCTCTCATGGCTATACACGCCTGATCAGTCACCGGACCGATCAGAGTGAAGCCTGATCGGTCACTCAGACCGATCAGGACAAATGAACAGTGATTCTGTAATCAGATCCTAAGTCCCTGATCGGTCACCGGACCGATCCAGGGTCTGATCCGGAGGAGAACTCACTCACTGTTTGCTCCCTGATCGGTCACCAGACCGATCAGGAGCAAGTCAGTGAGGAAGCTGCTTGCTCCCTGATCGGTCATCGGACCGATCAGACATCGCTGGATCGGTCACCAGACCGATCCACGAAGGAGCAGTGTGCCAATATCCCTGATCGGTCACCAGACCGATCCAGGGAGTCAAACCCAGCCCTCCAAGCTAGGGTTTCATCCACCTTAGCCCTCCAAGCTAAGGATTTTTCTATCTAACTCTCCAAGTTGGGAATTTGCACCTAACCCTCCAAGTTAGGACTTTTCACCTAGCCCTCCAAGCTAGGACTTTTCACCTAGCCCTCCAAGCTAGGACTTTTCACCCAACCCTTCCGAGTTAGAACTTCATCCAACCTAGCTCTCCAAGCTAGGCACCTGACCCTCCAAGCCAGGACTTTTTCACCTAATTCTCCAATATGGGAATTTGCACCTAGCCCTCCAAGTTAGGACTTTTCACCTAGCCCTCCAAGCTAGGACTTTTCACCCACCTCTTCCGAATTAGGACTTTTTATACACCTAGCCCTCCAAGCTAGGATTTTCAACACCTAACCCTCCAGGTTAGGATTTTCCAACACCTAGCCCTCCAGACTAGGATTTTCCATACCATGCCTGATCTCCGATTAGGACTTAATCATAATCAATAATCATCCACCTAAACTAAAATCGGTGTCAACACCAAAACAACAATCAGGGCCAGACTGCATCAACAATCTCCCCCTTTTTGTTGTTTGACAACCCGACTTTAAGTTTAGGGATTCTCAATCAAGTTTTTCAAATTTAGAATCATAGGGGAATCCAGATCCTCCCCCCTACAACATGATCATCCTAAACTTAACCAATCCACACTCTCCCCCTTTGTCGAACACCGAAAAGGGGCTAGAGGGGCTGTTAAGTTTATAACAAACTCCCCCTCAACCCTAGGGGTATCCCAGAACAACAAAGATTCGATGGAATTGATTGCGAAGCATATGATATCATGTGGAAAAGATAGATCAAAATGAAACCATCACATACATCATATTAAAACAGGCATATGTATCATATGAGCATGACATCATAAGCATGAACATAGCAATGTAGCAAGTATGCAAATAGTAGTCATCATAGCATCAACAAGAAGCATACTAAAGTAGGATAAAAAAAACGCAGCAAAGGCAGACATGGCAATTCATAAAATATCCAGATAAAACACAAGATGCAATACACATGCATCACAGTCAAAATACGCGTGACACAAGGCCACAATAGGCAAGTCAAGGGGCATTCAGCGAAACGTCACACAACTGAGTAGTCAAATACACATATCACCAGGAGAGACAACCAAACTCAACTATCAGCGGGGGGATCCTCATCGTGCACGAGATCGTCCATCGTGGCATCAGTAGGAGCAAAGGACCCTGGTGCAGTACTCGATGAAGGTGCACCTCCTGGAAATGTGTGGCTGCGCCACTCATCATACCATGTCTGCTGGAGGGTACGGGTCCCCGAGACCTCGGTCTCGATCCTGGTCAGTCGGCAATCAAAGGAGCGAAAGTCTGACCGAAACTTCTCGCGATCTATCGCCCCCAACTGAATAAACTCCTGTAGCGTCTGATCCAGCTCTGAGATCTGCCAGCGCAGATCTGGATCCGGCTCGTTGTAGTCATCATCATCAGCAACAGCAACGGCGGGCGCCTTAACCTGTGGACCTCCCCTCGGTAACTCACCAAGAACCCTACCATCTTTCCAAACCAACGCCCGATCGTGCTCCCGAACAATGATTCCGGACTTGGCGAATGCTCGCTGGCTAAGTCTGCAATCCTGTCGGACCATAGGCATCATCCGACCCTTGGTGACATCAACACTAACTGACATGAGCCAGTCGGTGATGACGTGACCAAAAGGCATGTAGACTGTGCGTCAGCTGGGCTCTCGATAAGATAAGATGGACTGGAAGATGCTCTCCATGATATCGAAGTCCAAACGGCGGTGCATGCCGTAGAGCATCAGACAGTGATAGGGTCGGATTTTAGTTAAAGGTTTGGAAGTAATTGGGAGGATACAGTTTGTGATAATCTTGAATAATATGTAGCTAGTGGGAGAGAGACATAGTGCTGCAAAGGTAGGAAAGTCAGGGCCCAACTCATCGAGACCGGCTGGGCGGGGATGAACAAAGAAGTACTGATGGACAGAATCAGGGGTAACATCTGTAAATGGTGCTAGTAGAGGATTAGGAAGCTCAGGATAGATCGAATACATATTTGGTGATCGTCGACCACCCAGAAACTCGGCAAGTATGTCATAGGAAAAATCGAGAGTCCTTTTGGCGGCTCGAGTAGTGAACTCGAAGCCGCCATGAGGACCCTGCTGAAGATTATTGTAAAACTCCGAGACAAGGTCATAGTTGATGGTTCTTTCCAGAGAGAGGAGAAAACCAAGGTTGTAATGCAGGACTATCTCCATGACCGATGGACAATACTCAGTCAGGAAGGGGACATCTATTGATCGGCAGGGTAACATTTGAAAGTCCTTGACTGGAAGGCCTGCTCACAAGCCGCATTCGGGAATCGGGAGCTCGAAGAAGGCTGAGGCCTTCTGGAGGGCGCAGGTGAAGAGGGGGCTTTCCCCCTTGAGCTGCCCTTAACAGCTTCTTTCCCTTTAGAAGATTTTCTAGAGAATTGAAATTAAGCAACCATGATCAAGATAAGGTTAAACCCAATCAGAGAACGTGATCAAGACATAATGGTTAACAAAACACAGTGGGATCAAGGAAAAGAAATTTGATCATAACGTGATAATCATAGAGTGAATATAAGAAGGAGTTGATCATAAGATAAGAGATTTGATCCAAGGTAAGATATGGAAAAGAAAGGTCACAGCCAACACAAGAAGATCACGGCACGAACATCCAAAACATGATTAGCTTCATATGTATAATCCTTAGACTGATTCATAATGAAAACTAAATCAAAAACTTACTTTGGTGCCATTGAAGTTGGTTTGAAAGGATCGCAAAACTGGAAGAAGAAGTTACGCGGGAGAAGCTCGCAGCGCAAGATAGAGACGCAGAAGACTTCGAGCACAAGAGAACTTGCAGAGAGCAAGGAAATGCCCGTAGAAGCCTTCGCAAGAACTCGCACGCACATGAAAGAGGGAGACGAAAGCACTGGAGAGCTCTCGCACGAAGCAAAGGTTGCGTGAGTGGGAGGTTTCGACGCTAGGTTTCGGCAATGAGGGGTTTTGGGAGGATTTAATCGGTTGGTGGATCGGTCCACCAACCAGATTTTAATGCATCTGAATGGATCACCGTTCGATCTGATAGCGCCCAGACCGATCAGGCTATTGCCTGATCGGACTGAACTGAGCCTGATCGGTCGGGTGACCGATCAGGCATGCTCCTGATCGATCGGTTGATCGATCAGGGAGAGATCAGTAGGCTTGGGAGGCTTACTGTGAGCCCCCTGATCGGTCTGTGGATGGGTCCCAGCAGGGTGCCAGATCGGTCCAGGGACCGATCCAGGCTGGCTCAGTAAGCTTGGTCAAAATTTCGGAAAGTCACTGCTAGCCTCGCTGATCGGTCTGTGGACCGATCACCATAGGAAGGAGCCAGATTGGTCCGGGGACCGATCAGCCCTATGCCTGATCGGTCCGGTGACCGATCAGGGTTCCTGATACTCCCTGATACGATCTGAAATATTCAGTTTCAGATTTTCTAAAACTTTCCAACGAGATCTGGTGAAGTTTATCGAACTTGGACATGATCTCATGACTAAAATTGATCCCTGAACAAGGATCAAAAGTCCTTATAGGTTCAACAATCACTTTGATCCATCTAAATGGAGTCAAACTCAATCAACAATCATTCAAGCAATTTCAACTAAGTTTGTATCAAATCCAATGTTCCAATCAAGTTTCCTTGATTGGAATGTCCAAGTATGATCATGGAGTTATATACACATATGTTATGCAATGGTTTTCCCCATACTTGGTCACCACAGTGATTATTATCTCGTCAACTTAATTTCTCAAGGGATGCATTGACATTTTGAGAAATTTAGTTGAACCTAACATCTCACCCCATATCTAGCAAACAAAAATGTTTTGTTAAACCTTATAGTTTGTGTGAGATGTTCCCAAAGTTACCCAATTGTTTCCCAACAATTTTGAAATAATCATGAAGGGTTTGAAAGCATTTTGAAAATCATGAAGCGCAACACATTGCCAACTCCCGTCTTAGGAAACTAAATTCATTCTCGGGAAGTGGTTTAGTGAAAATGTCAGCTAGGTTTGACTTGGACTCTACATGTGAGAGTACAATATCTCCCCTAGCTACATGATCCCTAATGAAGTGGTGACGCACCTCAATGTGTTTGGTCCTAGAATGTTGGACTAGATTCTTGGTTAAGTTAATTGTGCTAATGTTATCACATAACACTTGCACACCCTTGTAACTCAATCCATAGTCCTCTAAAGTGTGAATCATCCACAACAATTGTGATACGCTCTCTCCCATAGCAATATATTCTGCCTCGGTCGTGGAGAGAGCAACAGAATGTTGCTTCCGACTTGACCAACTTACTAAGGACGAACCTAAGAATTGACAACCCCCACTTGTGCTCTTCCAGTCCAACTTACATCCAGCGTAGTCGGAATCCGTATAGCCGATTAAATCAAATGATTCGGTACGGGGGTACCATAGACCGACTCCAATTGTGCCTTTGAGATATCTCAAAATCCGCTTAACAGCGATTAAGTGAGATTCCTTGGCACAAACTTGATACCTAGCGCACATACCCACAGCGAAAAGAATATCAGGTCGACTAGCTGTGAGGTATAGCAAACTACCTATCATGCTTCGATATTGAGTTAAATCAACGGGTTTACCACTTTTATCATTGTCTAATCTTGTGTTTGTAGCCATAGGAGTGGTTACCTCTTTTGAATCACTCATATTGAATTTTCGAAGCATTTCTTGTGTGTATTTCGATTGGTGCACATGGATTCCATCACGAGTTTGCTTGATTTCGAGTCCAAGGGAGAAAGTCAACTCTCCCACTAGACTCATCTCAAATTTATTTTCCATGTGTCCAATAAACTCATTCAAATAGCCCTTATTGTTTGAGCCACAAATTATGTCATCGACATATACTTGGGCTACAAAAATATTGTCACAATCTCTTCGTAGAAATAGTGTAGGGTCTATTTGGCCTCTAACGAAGCCCTTCTCAATTAAAAATGTCGACAACCGCTCATACCAAGCTCGGGGTGCTTGTTTAAAGCCATAAAGTGCCTTTTTGAGCTTGAACACGTGGTTTGGAAATTCGGTACTCTCAAACCCCGGAGGTTGTTCGACATAGACCTCTTCTCTAATCAAACCATTTAGAAAGGCCGATTTGACATCCATTTGGTATAGCTTGAAGCCACGATATGCTGCAAATGCAAGCATCAATCGGATGGATTCTAATCATGCCACAGGAGCATAGGTCTCATCATAATCAAGGCCTTCAACTTGACTGTAGCTCTTGGCTACCAAGCGTGCCTTGTTTCTAATAATTTCTCCCTTATGGTTCAATTTGTTCTTGAAGACCCATTTGGTTCCAATAATAGAGGTCTTCTTGGGTCTAGGGACTAAGTCCCAAACTTGACTCCTCTCAAATTGACCTAGTTCATCTTGCATTGCAATGATCCAATCGGGATCTTTTAATGCTTCATCAATTTTTCTAGGTTCAATTTCTGAAATTAGGGCAACTTCATTAGCCTCATTCTGGAAGAATGATCTAGTTCTAACCCCATGATGGATGTCTCCAACAATTTGGTCTTGGGGATGACTAGAGGCTAATCTAGTTTGCCTAGGAGTTGGTGGTGCTTCTTGAACGGGTTCACTAGACACAAGTTCTGCCTCAGGATCCGGCTGATCAATGGGTTGTCTAGGTTCACCGTCATCAAACTCATCACCATCAACAACACTTGGAGTTTCTTTCAAACTTAGTCTCCTAAGTTCGAGTTGAACTCCTTCTACATTTTCTGATTGGTCACTTGATTTTGAAATTTCTTCAAAGACCACATCAGAAGACTCTTCAACTAATCTAGATTTCTTGTTGTAGACTCGGTAGGCTTTGCTAACGAGGGAGTACCCGACTAGTATCCCTTCATCAGCCTTTGCCGTGAACTTCCCAAGGTGGTCCTTGGTGTTTAGAATGAACACCTTACAACCAAACACCCTAAGGTGTTTAACCGTAGTGGTTTCCCAAACCAAAGTTCATGGGGAGTCTTTCTTAAAAACCTATGGATGAGAATCCTGTTTTGCACATAGCAAGCTGTATTTACAGCATCGGCCCACAAGTAACTCGGGAGTGAGTACTCATTAAGCATGCTTCGTGCAGCCTCTTGTAGAACACGGTTCTTCCTCTCTATAACACCATTTTGTTGTGGTGTTCTAGGAGTAGAGAACTCATGCTTATAACCTCTATCTTGACAAAATTCTAAAAACCTTTGGTTTTGAAATTCACCTCCATGATCACTTCTAATTGTCTTAATTGTTAATGATTTTTCATTTTCAACTCTTCTACAAAAAGAAATGAAAATATCTAAGGTTTGGTCCTTATGTTTTAAAAAGTAAGTCCATGTATACCTAGTAAAATCATCAATGATAACAAAGCAATATCTACTTCCATTCAATGATATGATAGTACTACAATCAAATAGATCCATGTGAAGTAAATCTAATGCATTGGAAGTACTTAAAGCGCTTTTACCTTTATGTGCAGATTTTGTTTGCTTACCCATTTGACATGCATCACAAAGTTTGTCTTTCTCATACTTGATGCTTGGTAAGCCACGAACCAATCCCTTGTTGGCCAACTTCCGGATGTTCTTCATGTTAACATGTGCTAACCTCCGGTGCCAAAGGGTGGACTCTTCTTCTCTTGACATGAGACACTTAGCAAAAGCATTAGTAGCACTTTTAAATGAAACTTGATAAATATTGTCTACTCTTGCTCCTACTAGTACCGTGTCCAAGGTGTCATGTTGTCTAACTAGACATTGACTTAGTTGGAAGTCAATTGTGTAACCCGTGTCACACAATTGACTGACACTTAGGAGATTAAATTTCATCCCCTTGACTAGAAGGACATTTGAAATTCTAAGACATTCGGATATTTGAATGTCTCCTATCCCTATAACCTTAAGACTACCATTGTTACCAAATGATACATTACCTCTACTTTTCTTGTGAAGTGTGGTAAACAATGATCTATCCCCGGTCATGTGTTTGGAGCATCCACTATCAACGAACCAAGTTGATAGATGCTCCCCCTCAATCATAACTTACACAATTCGAAAAATAGAAGTTTTAGGTACCCAAACCTTGGGACCTAAAGCATCAACTATACAAGACTTAGGCACCCATGCCTTGATAACTTTCTTTTGATTGGGTGTCCTAGATTGTCTCATATCAGTCCTAGACATGAGAGACACAAATGAGGGTTCCTTAGGACGGTAACCAATACCGACCCTATTGTAGACTGCCCTTTGGGCATTTAGGATCATGTCTAGGGTCTTAGAGCTAGTTGAGAATTTCCCAAGAATATTCTTGAGCTTCTCAACTTCACTCTTCAATGATTGGTTTTCCTCTACTAGCAATTCATCATGCAAATCATTGACTTCCTCAACCTTAGAGGATTTCAAATTTTCAATTTCAAGTTTCAATGATTTGATTTCATCTTCTAACAGTTCAACATGCAAATCATCAATGTTATCATCCCTAGATACCTTCAATTGATTAATTTCCAATTGCAATGCTTTAACCTTATTCTTTGATTTCTTAAGCATACTAGTTAAACATGCAATTGCTCTATAATACTTTTCAAGCTTGGGAGAAGTTACCTCTTCATCATCCGAAGATGATGAAGCCGCGTTTGAGGAACTTGAAGATTCATCACTGCTCTCCTCTCCAAGAGCCATAAGTGCCACATGCCTTGTGCTCTTCTCCTCCTTCTCTTCATCGGATGAGCTAGAGGATGACTCATCCCAAGTGACCTTCAATGCCTTCTTCTTCTTCTTGGATTTTTCTTCTTTCCTTTTGGATTTCTTCTCCTTCTTCTTTAGCTTTGGACATTCATTCTTGAAATGCCCTTTTCTACCACACTCAAAGCAAGATGCATTAGTCTTATCAAGTTTGGATTCACTAGAGTTACCTCTACTCTTGAAGCGTCGATCCCTTCTCATCATTCTTCAAACAAAGTTCACCATCTCGGAGGAAGAAGAGCCGCTGCCATCTTCCTCGGAATCGGACTCGGATTCGGAAGAGGATGAAGATGAAGAGACTTCCTTCTCCTTCTTCTTCTCCTTCTTCTTCTTGTTGATTCGGTCCCCTGCAACTAAGGCAATCCCCTTCTCCTTGGGGCCTTTGTTAGCCATTTCATGCAATTCCATCTCACAAAATAAATCATCTAACTTTACAATGGAAAGATCCTTGGAAACTTTGTAGGCATCCACCATGGATGACCACAAAGCATTCCTTGGAAAGGCTTTCAAGACATACCTCACAAGGTCGCGATTCTCGACCTTCTCATCAATCGAATGAAGTCCATTGAGGGCTTCCTTGAACCGGCTATGAAGCTCACTTACCGATTCATTCTCCTTCATGGAGAGATTTTGAAGTTGATTGAGGAACAAGTCCCTCTTTGCGATTCTTGAATTTCGGGTGCCCTCATGGAGTTCGATGAGCTTGTTCCACAAGTCCTTTGCACTTGTGAAAGGACCAACCTTGATGAGTTGGTCTTTGTTCATGCCACATTGTAAAGTGACAACCGCCTTCGCATCAGCTTCACTCTTCCTAGTTTGTTCAGCAGTCCACCTCCACGATTCGAGTTCTTTGCTTTCATCATCCTTCGGAGGGGTGAATCCCTCCACGGCGAACCAAGTGTGGATATCCATCTTCAAATAATATTCCATCTTTGATCTCCAATATTGAAAGTCGGCGCCATCAAAGAATGGAGGTCGGGTGGTGGAAAATCCTTCTCTCAACGCCATCTTGTTGATAACTCTCGGATGTTAAGCCGTAAACAGAGCCCCAAGCTCTGATACCACTTGTTGGAAACGGATGGCTAGAGAGGGGGGGGGGGGTGAATATAGCCAATCACTTCGACTTTAAACACTTATGAAGTTTTTGCAACTCAGATATCAGTAGCACAGCGGAAAGAGTAGAAAACAGAGTGTGCAGAAAACTAAAAATAGAAACGAAAGCAAAACAGACACAACTAGCAAGATCGCTAACAAGGAGGGTTTACAAGGTTCGGGGATAACTTGCCCCTACTCCTTGGCGTGCCCTTAAGGTGGGCGATTGATGGACCCAATTTAGCTAATTAAATTTGTCACGAATGTAGATCCATCAGAATTTTAAAAATTTATAAATGAAAGCTGGAAACCCTTTTTACAATCAAAGAAGAAAAGCGTAGTAAAGGGGCCACAGGTCGTATTTTTCCAAGGGCTAGTTCAAGTTGTGTGAATCGTGCTCGAGTTTATGTGTCGTAGATGTTTTTGGGTTTCAAATAAGATTTGGGGTTTGAATTCAACTAGACAAGAAAATACAATAGAAAGTCATGGAAACTTAATACATAATATGAAACATTCTAGAAACGAACTAATCCATCACTTGGAAGACAAGGCTATTAATGAAACGAAATGCATGAATGAAGAAATCAATTTCGGAATTGAATGCAACAGTTTATGAAAGAGCTGATTGCAGAATTGAAATACATGAATTCAATCACTAAACTTGATACCAAGGAATAGAGAAACCTTGTGCCAAAAGCTATTGTAAAAGAAGGAGCTAATTACACTAAATGCACTCTTGATTTGAACTTGGTACAAGAAAAGTAGCACTACACTTCATATAAAACCACTGATGTAACAAAGTCAAATTTGAAACAAACTAATTGAATGCAAGATCCCAGAAATGCAGAGATGAGTGAAGAGGGACAGCAGCAACTCAGAAATATAAATGTCTAGATGCAGTAAACTAAATTTAGAATCTCACCAAGCTTTTTGAGATCAAATGCTTCTATCTAACATTCATCTAAACTTCCGAATAGCTAATGTTGGCTTGCTATAAACTTCAGGAATGAATCTAAGTTTTCAGAGCTCAAATGCAGAAAAGAAACAACAATGGAGTTAACTTGTGCAGAAACAAACTAAGTCTGCAGTAATAAAAATTGAATGCTTCACTTGAGATCAACTGCAAAAATTGAATTCGAATGCTTTGTAAATGAGGCAAGTTACAATGTAAATTCAAAATGAAAGCTCTAGTTAACTTGATACAAAACTCAGAAACTCAAGGAGAAAAACTGATACGCAAGGTAAAAGGGTTGATATGCAGCTTAAGGATGAAATGCAGAGACAAAACTGATACGCAAGCAATGATTTGTGAAACAAACTGAAATTTAATCTAATTGCTCACTAAAAGGCTTCCATCTAATACTATTGCAGAATTGAAACTAATTTAAGCAAGACAAATCTGAAAACTGAACTTAATAAACTGTAAATTGCAGAAACAGGGTAAGAAACTGATACACAGCTACAACATTTGATACGCAGAAATAAAACAGAAAAGAAACTGAAATTGAATCCAAGTGTTCACTTAACAAGATTCCTAGCTATTGACCTTACAAAATAGATCCTAATTACGGCTGGAAAAATTCAGAAAAGAGAACTTAAACGTTGATACAGAATCTGAAACGAAATGAACTGTGGAATGGAATTACAGCTAATGCAAAACGAAATACAGCAAGAAATTAATCCTCGACCATTCCTTGTATCAAGATCACCTTGTTCGTCACGCAAGGGCAAGCCAAGAACCCCTTGAACTCGCAAATCAATGAAAAATAAGCTCAAACTTCAGATCTGCTCACAGAATTGCGTCTGCTGGAAATCCAATTCGATCCACTAGATCTCGCGATGTATGGATGCTATAAAGATTTGGTGTTGATAAGAAACTATCAGAGAACCCCTCAGACAGCTCCGATTGAAGAGATCAACACCCAAACGCGATCAAGTTGATCAAATAATAGAAACTGAAGAAACCCTCACTCAGCCCCTGTTCCGATGCAAAACTGTGATTGAATCTCCATTTGACCCTCTCCCAAAGATCCAGATCTCGCTCCAATGTAGTAATCGAGTTGGTCACGCCTCTGATGGAAGAAATTTGAAAGAAAACGATGAAAAACTTCGGAAGAACGGAAAACAGTGCTGAAGCTCGGTGAGGTCGCGACGCCAGATCTGAAACAGGGAAGTGGTTTAAGTAGTTAAAGCAGTGGACGGCCCAGATTGATTGCGCTTCATCCAACGGTGGATCTTCGTCCGATTTGATTCAAAATTTCCAGATCTTGATCAGAGGTCAGGATCATCCTCGTGGTAGCTCGGATCTGCCAGATCTATAGCGGATGGCTCAGATCAAGCTGATATTTGAATGGATGGTCTAAATCTCTCTGATCGTGATCCAACGGCCAGATGATCTCCGATTGAGCTGAAACTCTCAGATCGTGATCTGATCGCTTGATTAGACTTAATCCTAGCTCGGATTGATCAGAAGTTCTCAGATGGTCTAGATCTAACCATTCTTGCATCGGACGGTCAAAATGAGTCGTCGCTTGATCACTTGATCTAGTCCACTTTTGACTCAACATTTGACCCAACCTGACCTAGGTCCATGATCCCTTCAAGCCTACAAGAGTAGATCAAAAATTTAGTGACAAATCAACTCAAATATAACCAAATTTACAATTAAGTCCAAAAAGGATACAAATCCTAGAACCTAGGCCAAATCCACAATTACACAAGTAAAATATAGGTCAAACACGGATTTAAGCATATAATATGATCAACAAAATGACACTTATTAACTCCCCCACACTTAAGCTTAAGCGTCTCACGAAAAGTACTAAATATGTATCCCCTAGGTTATTCCCAAACATGAGTAGAAGCAATTGAAAAGAAATTACCTAGGGTTGTTAATTCTCAAAAATCTAAGCTCAATAGACTAGTATCTTGTCCTTAAATCAACAACTTAACAAATTCAACCTTCATGACTCATTGAGATGAATTTCACTCTCTAAGTCTCTCAAGGGAAACTCTTAGTGGCTCTCTTCCTAAGTGCTAAGTACATGATGAAAATGGAGCTCACTCATACACACATGCTTCTTGCACTTCCATAGGCTTGCTTATTATCTACTCTCTATCATTATCCAAGATTAGAATCAGCATCTATAAAAGTTTATTCAAAAGTGAAAGATATAGAAGATGGTAAAAATTGAAATAGAAGACATGAAAATAGCAAATTTGATGGAATGGAAGACTTGGATGTTCAAGGATATTCTTGATGCATTTTTGCCCTCCTTTCAGCACATATAATGAAATCCAAAGTGTGGTAGAAAGAGCTTTTGGTATTGCCCTTCAAAATTTTTATGGAAAAGCCTCATCAACTCCTTTGTGCCAACTTTCCATCTTATGTGCCAACTTGTTTCTTCTCTTTTCTTTTCTGTTTTTTTTTCTGTTTCTCCCTTTTCTCCACTGCGATCAGAATGATATGGAATAAAGCTCTGATTCGGTTGAGAATATCTTCACTACTTCATGGTGCCAAAACTCAATTGGATACCAACTTGCTTCTTTTTGTTTTTCTCAAACTGTTTTTTTATCCAACTGTTTTTCGGTTTTTTTTTCAGCTGCCAGCTCACTAATTTTTCTACAGCTTCTCCTTGTTTAATTCATAGTGTGATCAGCTTCCAAACTTCTCCCAAATTCAGAGCACTCAAGTGAAACCAAACTCAAAATTCTGTTTTTTTTTCAAACTGTTTTTCTGTTTTTTTTTTTCTTTTTCAATCTTCTAATGGACTCATTCGGATCAGATTCATATCATAAAGCTTGAGACATCAAATAGCAATCAGAAACAAATTTTTGCTGCTCCCCATATAGCCTTTGCTAACTCTTACAATTTCCTTTTGATACACACCCTTCACTAGTTGGCACACTTCCATCAAACTTTCTTTTTTTTTCTCTTGTTTTTTTTTTCTGTGTTTCAAACTCAGCTCTTCAAATACTTCAATCGCAGTTTCACACTTCCAAGGTTTCCAGTTAATTCAGATATCGAAACACACTCTTCCACTCAATGGCTTGATCAATTGCTTCTTTTGTGTTTTTTTTTTCATTTCTTTCCCACTTTGCTTGGTTTTTTTTTCCTTCCTTCTATAACTGTATTAAGCTTTGCATTGAATTTCTGCACTAGTTTCATGTTAACTCAGCTGCCATTCATCCTCTAGCATAATAGCTGAAACATGCTTCAAGACAAAATGTTGATACATCTTCTTCCTTTGTGTGTCATTTCCTTCTCTTAATTGCAGATTTTTTCTCTTCTTCATTGTATGCCATTTGTTTTCCTTTGATTTTCAAAGAATGAACAAGAATCTATATGCCTCAACTGTTGTATCCCTTAACTACTTCTTCTTGCTTGATCTTGATACCAAACTCCACTCCAATTGGCAATTTTTGGCTTCAACTCAAAAATGAAATGAACTTTTTTTTTTCAAATGTTTCCATCACACTATCCACTCCCCCACACTTAATCTTTTGTCCGTCTCGGGCAAAACCACATCAAAGAACATCTCCAAACAAACAAGTCCCTAGAAAGCATGGTTAGGAATAGGAAATAAGGAAAGAAAATAGGATGAACATGATTTTTGCCAAAAATTGACATGGAAAGGTAAACAAATTTATTAGCCTCTATAGAAGTGATCTAAACATTGAAATATGACTTTGAAAGAACCTAAGCAAGTTCTAGAGTACAATCACATGTATGTTTCACAAAAATAAGGCTAACCCTCACTAGGTAAAAATAATTCATCTCAAGTCCTCAATCAAGAATCCATGGCCAAGTAGTACTCAAGCATCCAAGATTTCATTCATGAGCTCAAACCCTAAGTTTTAACAACCAAATTTAATTTGTTTTCAAAAGACTCTAAAATGCTATGAAAATAACCTAAAGGGATACATTTATTCCTATTAATCAAGGAAAAGTGCCAAAAGACATAAAATGGCATTTATAATGCCTATTTATTAATTCTACTCTATTCAAGCATTTATTAGCAAGAACTCATTTCAAAAGAAAATTCTACTTCTAGCAAGCATAAAGATGAAAAAGGCAATGAAAGAAAATGCAAGAAAAAGTAAACTCCCTTTTATTTCTGGCGGTCTGAGTCTATCTAGGAATAATCTCCATCTTGGTAGTGGAGGAGTAGGAGTAGCTGAAAAAATTTCTTTCATTTGCTCAATTTTATTTTGCAGTACTCCCCTACACTTATTTTTCGCAGTAAACTGTCCAGGTGGCCGAAGGTGATTTAAGTGCAATAGCCACTTCAGAGGTGGAGTGCTATAAGTTAAAGCAAGATCATCTCCTCCCTCTTTATTCTTTTTGGAAAATCTTCCAGGAGGTCGGAGACTATTTAGGTGGAGTACCCATTCCAGTAGTCTTCTGGACCCTGCAAAACCATGTAAGACCTCCCTTAAGTGTGCAGGGTAAGATAAAAATGCAATATCATCAATCTCTACATAAAATGTATCTAAAAATGCATCGCATCCAATAAAATTAATTTTTGGTACCTCAATAAATTTTTCACAAGCATATTCTACATGAGGTATATCAAGAAAAGTACCACAGTCAATAAAATCAATCTCAGGTACCTCTAGAAGTTTTTCACATTCAATTTCAGCATAAGAAGTAACCAGAGATTCTTCACAATAAACAACTTCAATTTCAGGTTCTTCTAAAAATTTTTCACAATCAAATTAAATCAAAGGTGTATCAAGAAATGTTCCACAGTCAATAAGATCAATCTCAGGTACCTCCATAAGTATTTCACACTCAACTTCAGCATAAGATATAGCAAGAGATTCTTCACAATAAAAAACTTCAATTTCAGGCTCTTCTAAAAATTTTTCACTATCAGCATTTCCATGATGTGTATCAAGAATATCATCACAACAAACAACATCAATTATAGGTTCCTCTAAAATTTGTTCACAATCCATATCTACAAGAGATGTATCAAGTAATGCAGTACGATCAATGAAATCAATGTTTGGTACCTCTATTGGATTTTCACAAACAATTTCTACACAAGGTATATCAATAAATTCATCAGAATCAATAAAGTGAGCACTAGGTACCTTTTTGAATTTTTCTGAACAAAGAGGAGAAATACTTACCTGAGCGTGCTGGATAATACTTGGAGGTTCTATAATAGTAGATGTATCTGTAGTCTCCTCCTGGTCATGTACCTGCTCCTCTTCAGCCTCAGGCTCTGGTGGACAATCAACTGAAGTAGGTGATCCTTGGGTGCTTGCTGCTTCCACCATGCAAGTCCCTACACTTTCTG
>JAGFNQ010009913.1:0-22619 GCA_024364735.1 Boesenbergia rotunda | reverse complement strand
AACATGCTGGCCGAAACCTTTGAACCTAGGAACCTTGATTTTGTTTCCCTTCAACATTAAATCCGAAACTAACCCATATATCATGCCAAAAATCATGGAATCATAGGTAGCTATTACACCACAGGTGAGGGAGTCTACCTTAGATTTCTTGATTTTTAGACCTTGGATGGAAAGAAGAAAGAAGACTTGACCACACCTAGCCCTTAGAACCTTGAGAAGACCTTAGATCTTGGAGAAGGAGGCCTTTTGTGGAGTTTTCTCAAGGGAGAATTCCTCCTTGTGTGCTCGGCAAGAATGGAGAAGGAAGAGAGGAGCAAATGCAATTGATGGCATGAAGAATGAAACTCCCAAACCCCTTATTAATCAACCATTAAGGTGGTGAATGAAGAGTTTTCCATGGCCCTTCATCTTCTTCTACCATTTAACCACCATTCACTTCCTTTCCTCACAAGAATTCCTTGCTAGGTGAGTTGGTTAAAGCATTCATTGTTGTACAAGAGGTCCAAGGTTCAATCCTTGGCCCATGCACCTTTATTTTTATTTTATTTTTATTTTATTTAATCCTTTTTCTTATTTTCAAAAATTTCCCTTTTATTTCGAAAATTCTCCAAAATCACCCATAATTATGCCAATATTCCTAAATAAAATTCTTTTATATTTATATTAATTTTTACCTATTTTATATTAATTTTACCTAATTAATACCCTTTTTTGGAGCCCTTTTAAAGCTCATTAGTACCTAGTTTTTCTCAATTTAAATGAGAAAACATGAATTTCTAGGCCCAATTTTACATAATTATTTCTGGCCCCTCGGAAAATTATCTAGACATGCTCAATATTTTAAGAAAATATTAAGAAAATTTTCCGGGTCGTTACAATTTAATGCTTCATCAATTTTTCTAGGTTCAATTTCTGAAATTACGGCAACTTCATTAGCCTCATTCCGAAAGAATGATCTAGTTCTAACCCCATGATGGATGTCTCCAACAATTTGGTCTTGGGGATGACTAGAGGCTAATCTAGTTTGCTTTGGTGTTGGTGGTGCTTCTTGAATGGGCTCACTAGACACAAGTTCAGCCTCAGGATCCTGCTGATATGTGGATTGTCTAGGCTCACCGTTATCAGATTCATCACCATCAACAACATTTGGACTTTCATTCAAACTTAGTCTCCTAAGTTCGAATTGGACTTCATCTTCTGGTTGACCATTGACTTTTGGAATTTCTTCAAAGACAACATCAAAAGACTCTTCAACCATTCTAGACTTCTTGTTGTAGACTCGATAGGCTTTGCTAACGAGGGAGTACCCGACCAGTATCCCTTCATCATCCTTCGCCGTGAACTTTCCAAGATGGTCCTTGGTGTTTAGAATGAACACCTTACAACCAAACACCCTAAGGTGTTTAACCGTAGGTGGTTTTCCAAACCAAAGTTCATGGGGAGTCTTTCCTAAAAACCTATGAATGAGGACTCGATTTTGCACATAGCAAGCTGTATTTACAGCTTCAGCCCATAAGTAACTCGGGAGTGAGTACTCATTAAGCATGCTTCGTGCAGCCTCTTGTAGAACACGATTCTTCCTTTCTACAACACCATTTTGTTGTGGTGTTCTAGGAGAAGAGAACTCATGTCTATAACCTCTATCTTGACAAAATTCTAAAAACCTTTGATTTTGAAATTCACCTCCATGATCACTTCTAATTGTCTTAATAGTTGATGATTTTTCATTTTCAACTCTTCAACAAAAAGAAATGAAAACATCTAAGGTTTGGTCCTTATATTTTAAAAAGTAGGTCCATGTATATCTAGTGAAATCATCAATGATCACAAAGCAATACCTACTTCCATTCAATGATATGATAGTACTACAATCAAACAGATCCATGTGAAGTAAATCTAATGCAGTAGAAGTACTTACAACACTTTTACCTTTATGTGCAAATTTTATTTGCTTACCCATTTGACATGCATCACAAAGTTTATCTTTTTCATACTTGATGCTTGGTAAGCCACGAACTAGTCCCATGTTGGCCAACTTCCGGATGTTCTTCATGTTCACATGTGCTAGCCTCCGGTGCCAAATGGTGGACTCTTCTTCTTTTGACATGAAACACTTAGCAGGAACATTAGTAGCTCTTTTAAAGGAAACTTGATAAATATTGTCTACTCTTGTTCCTACTAGTACCGTGTCTAAGGTGTCATGTTGTCTAACTAGACATTGACTTGGTTGAAAATCAATTGTGTAACCCGTGTCTCACAATTGACTAACACTTAGGAGATTAAATTTCATCCCCTTGACTAGAAGGACATTTAAAATTCTAAGACATTCAGATATTTGAATGTCTCTTATTCCTATGACCTTAAGACTGTCATTGTTACCAAATGAAACATTACCTCTACTTTTCTTGTGAAGTGTGGTAAACAATGATCTATACCCGGTCATGTGTTTGGAGCATCCACTATCAACGAACCAAGTTGATAGATGCTCCCCCTCAATCATAACCTACACAATTCGAAAAATAGAAGTTTTAGGTACCCAAACCTTGGGACCTAAAGCATCAACTAAATAAGACTTAGTCACCCATGCCTTAACAACTTTCTTTTGACCCTTGGGTGTCCTAGATTGTCTCATATCAGTCCTAGACATCAAAGACACGAATGAGGGTTCTTTGGGTCGGTAACCGATATCGGCCCTATTGTATACTGCCCTTTGGGCATTCAAGATCATGTCTAGGGTTTTAGAGCTAGTTGAGAACTTCTCAAGAATATTCTTGAGTTTCTCAACTTCACTCTTCAAAAATTTGTTCTCTTCTTCTAGCAAGTCATCATGCAAATCATCTATTTCCTCAACCTTAGAGGATTTCATCTTTTCAACCTCATGTTTCAATGATTTAATTTCATCTTCTAACAATTCAACATGCAAATCATCAATGTTATCATCTCTAGATAATTTCAATTGATCAATTTCTAATTGCAATGCTTTAACCTTATTCTTTGACTTTTTCAACATACTAGTTAAGCATGCAATTGCTCTATAACACTTTTCAAGCTCGAGAGAAGTTACCTCTTCATCATCCGAAGATGATGAAGTCGTGTTTGAGGAATTTGAAGATTCATCACTGCTTTCCTCTCCAAGAGCCATAAGTGTCACATGCCTTGTGCTCTTCTCCTCTTTCTCTTCATCGGATGAGCTAGAGGATGACTCATCCCAAGTGGCCTTCAAGGCCTTCTTTTTCTTCTTAGATTTTTCTTCTTTCTTTTTGAATTTTTCCTCCTTCTTCTTAAGCTTTGGGCATTCATTCTTGAAGTGCCCTTTCCTACTACACTCAAAGCAAGATGCATTAGTCTTATCAAGTTTAGCTTCACTTGAGTTACGTATACTCTTGAAGCGTCGACCCCTTCTCATCATTCTTCGCACAAAGTTCGCCATCTCGGAGGGAGAAGAGTCGCTGCCATCTTCCTCGGAATCGGGCTCGGATTCGGAAGAGGATGAAGATGAAGAGACTTCCTTCTCCTTCTTCTTCTCCTTCTTCTTCTTGTTAGTTCGGTCCCCTGCAACTAAGGCAATCCCCTTCTCCTTGGGGCCTTTGTTAGCCATTTCATGCAATTCCATCTCACAAAATAAATCATCTAACTTTACAATGGATAGATCCTTGGAAACTTTGTAGGCATCCACCATGGATGACCACAAAGCATTCCTTGGAAAGGCTTTCAAGACATACCTCACAAGGTCGCGATTCTCGACCTTTTCATCAATCGAATGAAGCCCATTGAGGACTTCCTTGAACCGGCTATGAAGCTCACTTACCGATTCATTCTCCTTCATGGAGAGATTTTGAAGTTGATTGAGGAACAAGTCCCTCTTAGCGATTCTTGAATCTCGGGTGCCCTCATGGAGCTCAATGAGTTTGTTCCACAAGTCCTTTGCACTTGTGAAAGGACCAACTTTGATGAGTTGGTCTTTGTTCATGCTGCATTGTAGAGTGACAACCGCCTTCGCGTCGGCTTCACTCTTCCGGGTTTGTTCGGCAGTCCACCGCCATGATTCGAGTTCTTTGCCTTCATCATCCTTAGGAGGGGTGAATCCCTCCTTCACCGCGACCCAAGTATTGATATCCATCTTCAAATAATATTCCATCTTTGATCTCCAATATTGGAAATCATCGCCATCGAAGAATGGAGGTCAAGTGGTGGAGAAGCCTTCTCTCAACGTCATCTTGTTGATAACTCTCGGATGTTAAGCCGTAAATAGAGCCCCAAGCTCTGATATCACTTGTTGGAACCCGGATGACTAGAGAGGGGGGGTGAATATATCCAATAACTTGACCTTTGGCACTAATCGAAATTCTGCACTCAGAGTTGTTAGTAGCATAGCGGAAGTAGCAAGAATAGAGTATACAGAAATTCAGAAAACAAAAGAAAACAACACCACTAGCCAGATCGCTAACAAGGAGGGTTTACAAGGTTCGGGGATAACTTGCCCCTACTCCTTGGCGTGCCCTTAAGGTGGGTGATCCCTTGATCGTCGGCAGATCAAGCCCCGGTTATCACCGGATAGAAAGCAACCTCCTTCTCGGTGGAGAAACCTCTCCACAGTGTTTCAATCACAGATTTAAGTTTAAGCACAATGAAACAACAAGAAAGATCTTACTTAGCACTTAGCAAAGACAAGAACACAGCAAGCTTTCCCGAGCTCCACCCAGCGGCGATCTCACGCAAGAAACCCTTCCTCGTGTCTTCCCGCTATCGAACTCCAAGCTTCTTGTTCTCTCCTTCAAGCGCTCAAGTAATGGATGATTGCTTCAAGATTGCAGTAGCTTGCTCAAGATGATGAAACTTCAGAACACGCAAGCTAGATGTGGAGAACACAAGGCGCAGCAAGAACTCAGTTCGTCAAAAACACTTGAACTCAACCTCTGCTTCAACGAAGCCTTCTTCTGCCATTTTGTTTCTCCACTCAGCATCAGGTGACAGCATCTCCTGCAGCCTCCAGCTGCTTCTCTGCCAACGCCAGCTACCACTGAGCCCTCCCTGGACTTCCTGAGCTCCCCTCAGCCAAGCTCCATTCAGCAGCTCCAGTCTGCAGCTCCGGCCGTTGCAACCTGAGATGGAAAACGGACAAATCTGCTCCAAGGAAAACCTCCATTGACTTCTCCTTGAGTGTTTGAATCCTCCCCTGTCACCTACAGCTTAATCAGAGTGTTAGAGCAGCATATCAAACAGCAAATCATATATCAGACGTTAAGCGCAGAGAATCAAATACGTTTAGACGCGGTCAGAGCGCCTGATAGTGCAATTTGAATTAAAGTGATCGGTCACCGGACCGATCAGAGCGCCTCCTGATCAGTCACCAGACCGATCAGGCTCCATCCTGATCGGTCTCCAATGCTCAATTAGAAATCGCGATTTCTTTGGGACTCTCCTGGATCGATCACCAGATCGATCCCAGGTTGTGGATCGATCACCCGACCGATCCACCCCTTTATCGGGTGATTTCTGAGCTTCGCAGTCCAAACCTCCTGATCGATCACCGGATCGATCAGGAAACCTTCTGATCGGTCACCAGACCAATCAGGTCATGACCAGACCGATCAGGCTCCGTCCTAATCGATCATAGAGAGGAACCTGCGACGCTGGATCATTCTCCAGAACGATATGCACAGTGATCCTGATCGGTCACCAGACCGATCAGGAGCATATCAGCAAGGGAACTCAACCTCACTGTTTGCTCCCTGATCGGTCACCAGACCGATCAGGAGCCAAGTAGTGGGTGAAACGCATACTCCCTAATCGGTCACCAGATCGATCAGGAGAGGAAACTGCGACGTTGGATCGTTCTCCAGAACTATCTACACAGTGATCCTGATCGGTCACCAGACCGATCAGGAGCATATCAGCAAGGGAACTCAACCTCACTGTTTGCTCCCTGATCGGTCACCAGACCGATCAGGAGCCAAGCAGTGGGTGAAACGCATGCTCCCTGATCGGTCACCAGATCGATCAGGAGCAGTATAGTAGGTTCCCAACCTCACTGTGTGCTCCCTGATCGGTCACCAGACCGATCAGTCATTGCTGGATCGGTCACCAGACCGATCCACGACAGAGCAGCATGCCAGATTCCCTGATCGATCACTAGACCGATCCAGGGACTCAAACCTAGCCCTCCAAGCTAAGTTTTCATCCACCTTAGCCCTCCAAGCTAAGGATTTTTCACCTAACTCTCCAAGTTAGGAATTTGCACCTAACCCTCCAAGTTAGGACTTCTCACCTAGCCCTCCAAGCTAGGGCTTTTCACCCAACCCTTCTGAATTAGGACTTTTCCAAACCTAGCCCTCCAAGCTAGGACCTGACCCTCCAAGCCAGGACTTTTTCACCTAATTCTCCAAGATGGGAATTTGCACCTAACCCTCCAGGTTAGGACTTTTCACCTAGCCCTCCAAGCTAGGACTTTTCACCCACCTCTTCCGAATTTGGACTTTTCACACACCTAGCTCTCCAAGCTAGGATTTTCAACACCTAACCCTCCAGGTTAGGATTTTCCAACACCTAGCCCTCCAAGCTAGGATTTCCTATACCATGCCTGATCCGCGATCAGGACTTAATCATAATCAACAAGCATCCACCTAAACTAAAATCGGTATCAACACCAAAACAACAATCAGGGCCAGACTGCATCAACAAGGGGGATCCAATTTCTACGGGGTCTACAACTGATTAATGCATCAAGTTTGAGTTTGGAGGCACAATCAATTCCTATGTCAGAGGGGACATATTGCAAGGATGACAATGATTTAGTTAATGACTCAAAGCCTCTACAGACCCCCTCTGTTATTTTGCATAATGAGGACATATCAGATGATACACCAGACACTGTTAGGTCATCTGACGCATCACCATCCATTCTTGTAGATGTTCTTGTTGGGTATGGCTTGGCAGGTTTCCCTAGCGAAGACTTGGTTGTCCTTAAGAGACCTCTCCATGTCTACGGATTAAAAAAAGATTAATCCGAATGGAGACCCGTCTCCCAACGACCATCTCATCATCGTATCGTTTGGTATGAATTACAACTTGGTCAATCACAAAGATCGTGCCTTGTAATTCATCTAACTGAACGACCGCGAAAGAGACGACGAGTGGATCGCCATTTCTTGTGTTTATGGTCGAGGTCCAATTAATTAATTATTCACTATGATACAACATCAAAATAATTAACTAATTTACATGAAATGATGAAGCTAATTAACAAGGCACAATAGGAACAATAGGAACAATAGGAGCCAAAGGAAGAGATTTATACCTTCCCTTTACCTCGTAGCCTTCTACCTTATGTCCCTCCCTTCCCGGACATCGTGTGGGCAATGAGCTACCGAGAACCGAGACCACCAAATGAGAGCTAAAGCCTCTCTCCTTCTTCTCCTTGCGTCAGCGAAAACAAAACACTAGGGTTTTGCTGCTGCCGGCCAAACCAAGATAAAAGCACCTTCTTCTCCCCAACCGACGCCTCCTTCTTCCTTCTACAGCTGCTGCCGAGCCGAGGAAGAGCTAAGGAACTTACCACCTCCCTCACAAACTCGCCTGAAAGACATCCCTTGGAGGAGGTTGTCGCCGCTGCACCCTAGCCAAGAAGCACCGCCGCCGGCCCTTCCCTCCACCACCACAGATGCGCCCAGCCAAGAGGAAGATGAGGAACTCCTCTTCCTTCCTTGTACCATGCAACAAGTGAAGAATAAGGTTGGAGAAGAGAAGAAATCGCCTTCTTCTCTTATCCCTTGCAACCGGCCAATTTTTGCCCTAGGAGAGAGAGAGGGAGAGGAAGAGAGGAATAATTTGAGGCTTAATTCTCTTGTTTCTTGGTGGTCTCATGGGGTATATATAGGGCTAAGGTAGGGACCAAGAGGAGGAGTTGGATCTTGGCCTGCTAATGGATCTAAACCCAATCCATTAATTAAGATCCATTCCACTAAAGGATCTTCATTGAACTTCCTCACCAACCCCATATTTTCATATTGGCTCCACATATTATGAGTCGTCCATCCCTCCGTGTTTAATGTAACGACCCGGCCCATTTGGCGGCCCATTTACCGATCCTCACGATCGTCGTACCGTCGTACCGTCGTACCGTCGACCGTGCCGTTACCATACTAGGTCTTCCCACTTCCTGGGCAGTGGATTTTTACCTTCCCAGGATTCGAACCCTAGACCCAGGCTTAATCTAGTTCTTTATGAATCCTGAATACCAATTGAGCTATAGCTCAATTGGTATTCAGGATTCAAAATGAACTAGATTTAAGCTTGGGTTTAGGGTTCGAATCCTGGGAAGGCAAAAATCCACTGCCCAGGAAGTGGGAAGACCTAGTATTGGTAACGGCACGATCGACGGTACGACGGTCGTGAGGGTCGATAAATGGGCCGGTAAATGGGCCGCCAAACGGGTCGGGTCGTTACAATAAAAAGGCGCCTTTTTATTGTAACGACCCGGCTCGTCTCCCGGCCCATTTACCGGTCCTCTCGACCATCGACCGTCGACTGTGCCGTTACCAATACTAGGTCTTCCCACCCCTGGGTGTGAATTTTTGCCTTCCCAGGATTCGAACCCTAGACCCAGGCTTAAATCTAGTTCTTTATGAATCCTGAATACCAATTAGCTCAATTGCTATTCAGGATTCATAAAGAACTAGATTTAAGCCTGGGTCTAGGGTTCGAATCTTGGGAAGGCAAAAATCCACACCCAGGGGTGGGAAGACCTAGTATTGGTAACGGCATGGTCGACGGTACGACGGTCGTGAGGACCAGTAAATGGGCCGGTAAATGGGCCGGGAGACGGGCCGGGTCGTTACAATAGCTCAATTGGTATTCAGGATTCATAAAGAACTAGATTTAAGCCTAGGTCTAGGGTTCGAATCCTGGGAAGGCAAAAATCCACACCCAGGGGTGGGAAGACCTAGTATGAGTAACGGCACGGTCGACGGTACGACGGTACGACGGTCGTGAGGACCGGTAAATGGGCCGGTAAATGGGTCGGTAGACCGATCGGTCGTTACAGTAATTTTACTGTAACGACCCGGCCCGTCTACCGGCCCATTTACCAGTCCTCACGACCGTCGTACCGTCGACGTGCCGTTACTCATACTAGGTCTTCCCACCCCTGGGTGTGGATTTTTGCCTTCTCAAGATTCGAACCCTAGACCCAGGCTTAAATCTAGTTCTTTATGAATCCTGAATACCAATTAAGCTATAGCTCAATTGGTATTCAGGATTCATAAAGAACTAGATTTAAGCCTGGGTCTAGGGTTCGAATCCTGGGAAGGCAAAAATCCACACCCAGGGGTGGGAAGAACTAGTATGAGTAACGGCACGGTCGACGGTACGACGGTCGTAAGGATCGGTAAATGGGCCGGTAAATGGGCCGGTAGACGGGTCAGGTCGTTACATTTAAGATATCGAATTCCCGTTAATTAATTTAAATTACTAACAATTTATGTTAATTAACTTCTAGATCCTTGATTAGTATCACTCAACCTTATCATCATGTTGGATCAAATCCACCTGCAGGGTTTAACATGATGAACCTTTTGAGCTCATCAAGGGGGCATCATCATCCCGACTCACCAGGACACGGATTCCATCAATAATCAATGGCACACCATATAATTAATATTATCTCCCAACTTACCGGGTCTATCGATCTAACAGAATAAATCTCACCCATTGGTAAATCAAAGTAATAATAATTAATCATATGTTCCCGTCATTATATCAGGATTTAGGGATCGTACTCCATAATAAAGTCTGAGATCCAATCCAATTATCAAGCAAGTACAAATTGGATTATTTTTGGTTTTGGTCCTGCTCAATGTACCCAAAGCACACTAGTGTAATTCTATGGTCAAGATCAACCACATTTAATTACACTATAACCATCCCGATGGTTTGTCCAATTCCATCTCGGCAGTGAGCCTCTACTTATACTATGCAAGGAACTGATAACATGATCTTCTATGTGACACCACACACCATGTTATCTACAATGCAAAGTAAAGGACTTTTATACATGTACTTATATAAACAAGAACCAAGTGTTGTTGTTGTTGGGACCGGGTGCATGTTGACATAGATACGGGTTCGTAATTTTAAAATTTAATTACATGCAGCGAAAGGTTTAGCATAAATAATTTCACAAATTATTTTAACCACGTATCTAGCATGCAGCCTTATATTGTGTAGACATGATCATAAACTAAAATTTTGCAGAAAGTAAACTAATTTACTTAATACCTCACGTAACTCAATGTAATGGACGAGATCCAACCGTAGCGTCCCTTGGAAGCTCCACCTCACGTAACTTGATGTATACATCCTCAAGCAGGTTTCCATTAAGGAAAGCTGTTTTCACATCCATTTGCCATATCTCATAATCATAATGAGCTGCTATGGCCAGGAGCATCCGAATGGATTTAAGCATAGCTACTGGCGAATAGGTTTCGTCATAATCAATTCCTTGTTTCTGACGATATCCTTTTGCCACTAATCTAGCCTTAAAGGTAACAACATTACCTTCCATGTCGGTTTTCTTCTTGAAAACCCACTTGCACCCTATGGGCTTAATCCCTTCAGGTGGGTTAACCAAGTCTCATACTTGGTTTTCGTACATGGAATTCATTTCTGACTTCATGGCTTCAAGCCATTTGTCCCTTTCTAAACCTTTCAGAACATCTTCATAACTGATAGGTTCGTCATCGTTAATGAGTAACACGTCGTTCGATTCACTTATGAGAAATCCGTATCTCTCTGGAATATTGTGTGTCCTATCAGACCTACGAAGAGGTGGTGTTGTTTTAGGTTCAACTGATAGCTCATCATTATGAGTTATTGGTTGTGGGTCTAAACTAGGTGTCTCTGTAATGTCTATTGTAGTTTCTTGAATTTCATCAAGTTCAATGCCACTCCCACTGTTTTCTTATAAAAGAAATTCTTTTTCCAGAAATACAGCATGCCTTGAAACAAACACCTTTTGTTCCAAGGGATGATAGAATTGTTAACCCTTTGTTTCCTTAGGGTATCCAATAAATAGACATTTATCAGACTTAGCATCCAATTTATCTGATACAGTCCGCTTCGCATAAGCAGGACAACCCCATATCTTAAGGTGAGTTAAGTGAGGTTTCTTACTATTCCATGTCTCATATGGAGTAGTAGAGACTACCTTGGTCGGGACTCTGTTTAGCAAGTAAACAGCTATCTTAAGTGCATAGCCCCAAAAGGATTTTGGAAGAGTTGCATGATTCATCATAGATCTAACCATGTCCATCAAGGTTCGATTGCGCCTCTCAGATACACCATTATGCTGTGGTGTATATGGCGGAGTCCATTGAGACAATATCCCATTGTCCCTAAGATAATCTTGAAACTTTTGACTTAAGTATTCACCACCTCGATCGGATCGATGTATCTTAACACTTTTGCCAAGTTGTTTCTCTACTTCATTTCTGAACTCTTTGAATTTCTCAAAAGCTTCAGATTTATGTTTCATCAAGAACACATACCCGAATCGTGAGTGATCATCGATAAAGGTAATGAAGTAGCTATAGCCTCCTTGTGCAAGAGTCGACATTGGTCCACATACATCAGTATGTATTAGACCAAGCAATTCTCCCACTAGATTACCTTTTCCGGAAAAGGGTAATTTGGCCATCTTGCCTTTTAAGCATGATTCGCATGTATCAAATGAACCGGGTTCAAATGATTCCAGAATTCCACATCGGTGTAATTTGGTCATGCGTTTCTTACTTACATGGCCAAGACGATAATGCCACGTATAGGAGTCTATTCGATTATCTATTCGAGCACGTTTGTTGCTTACTTCGATATTGAAAACGTCACCGGATAAATCTAACGTGTAGATATCATTGCACAAAGTTCCGGTCCCATAAAGAACACCATTTAAAGTTATGTAACAACAATTGTTACTAAAAATTAAATGATAACCCTTTTCATTCAAGCATGAAATAGATACAATATTCTTTATTAACGAAGGAACAAAATAACAATTATCCAATTCTAAGACAAGTCCAGTAGGGAGCTTTAGCAAATATGTTCCGATGGCAATAGCAGCAATCTTTGTTCCATTTCCAACTCGCAAATTCGCATCTCCCTTGACGAGTCTTCTTCTATTCCTTAGCCCTTGTATATCATTACATATATTTGAGCTACACACAGTATCAAGTACCCAGGTGTACGAGGAAATAGAGTGACATTCAATAACGAAGATGCATGAAGAGGATGGGGCATCGGATGCCTTCTTCTTCAAGAACTCAAGATAAACCTTGCAGTTTCTTCGCCAGTGGCCCTCCTTGCCACTGTGATGGCAAGTGCCTTTTGGTGTCTTTTCAATCCTTTTGTCCTTAGTTAACTTATTGGTGTCAAAAATGGAACGCAAATTCAGAGAAGACAAGATCGAGTGATTATCCTAGAAATACAAATTGAGCTTATGTGAGAAGAATGATAAAGAATGCATCAACATACATTAATTAAATCCTATTTATTTATCGAATTGAATAACCCTTTTTATCAATTCGGGAGATCGTAGGAACATCTCCAAATAGGTTGATATCAAACCATACATAAGAACAATCATGGCTGTGGCCATCAAGCTATTCTTAGCTATGAAGGTAGGTAATTATACCGATTACATATCACATATATGTAACTATCACTTTATGCTATCAACTAATTGAATGTTTGCATAAATCATTGGGTTGTTAATTCATTAACAAGTATGCAACAATATACATAGCACCCAACTGCACCTCTCTTTACATCGACCTTGACTGTGGCACAACAAATCGATGCTCCAAGCTTAAGGCTGACCCATTAATCAAGAAATAGTTTTAATATGGTTGGAGCTCATTCAACCATTTAGTCAGGCTTGGATGTATCCAACAATCAAAACTAAGGATTGACCTCTGACTCCAACTATATTAATCATCAACTAATTCCATGGTTTGAACATGTTGAGGTTCAAGCCGGGCATGGATGTGTCCATCAACCCAAACGAGAAACAAAACTCCGGTTCTAACCATATTAATGGAAGGTGTTGGTCTTAATATTTTGTAAGGGGTTTTGGGTCTCATCCTTTTTTTTCTAAGCACATTCATGACATATTATTATGTCATGTACTAACGATTTCCTTAATAAAGTATGTATGTGACTTAATTTATCAAGTCTCATTAATTGAATTAGGAACCGGATTTTCTAATTCTAATTTCATACTTTATTTAAGGAATTATTTTGGGAAACAATTTCCTAAATTGTCATAATCAATTTCGGAAATAATATGTTTAAGACTTTGATTTCTCTAAATCAAATCTTATTAAATTAAGAGACAGATTCCCTTAATTCAACCACATATTATTTTCATGAAAATCTCTTTTAAGAAAACTCTATAGGAAACAATTTTTCTTATTAATTTTGGAGACAACAATATGTAAAAGCATCACCTCTTAAATCAAATAAGGAAATTATCGTTTGAGAATCACCTCAAAATTTCCAAGATTTGATTACATATTTTATTTATGGATTTATTAATTTCAACAAATTATTTTCCTTGGGTGGCTCCCCGAGGCTCAGATACCCAAAAAAATAAATTTGTTGTAAATCTAATTTGGTCCGCTCCCCGAGGCGTAACCAAATTAAACATGACAATTTTATTCAAAATAGGAAATTAAATTACAACAACTAACTTTAAATTGGACGGCTCCCCGAGGCTCAATCCAAAATAAAGAATTTTGTTAATAATTTAAAACCAATTCGAATTTAATTGTCAATTAATAATCCATAAATTTGTCTAGACTCTCTTGAAAGAAAGTGCCCAAAATTGTGAGATTTCATAATAGGTTTTCAGAATAATTGTATGTTTCTGGTACAAAGAAAACTTACATATTTCCAAAATTAGAAAATTTTCAAAATAGGAAATTTCCAAAATTAGAAAGTTTCCAAAAATGGGAAGTTTTCACAATTCTCATAAAATTTCAGAAACTAGGATATTTCAAAAGTTTGCGAAATTTCATGAGGATTTCTAAACTTTGAAATTCCTAAATCTAAAAGTTATCATAATTGGAAAGTTTCCATAATTGGAAAATTTTCCAAAATTGAGATCATTACAATGTTTTCCGCAAAACAATTATATGATTATGTCGAACACTAACCGGCTCTGATACCACTGTTGGGACCGGGTGCATGTTGAGATGGATACGGGTTCGTAATTTTAAAATTTAATTACATGCAGCGAAAGGTTTAGCATAAATAATTTCACAAATTATTTTAACCACGTATCTAGCATGCAACCTTATATTGTGTAGACATGATCATAAATTAAAATTTTACAGAAAGTAAACTAATTTACTTAATACCTCACGTAACTCGATGTAAGGGACGAGATCCAACCGTAGCGTCCCTTGGAAGCTCCGCCTCTATTCGCGTCCACGCCGAGTTTTCTTCGGGATGACTTCGCAAAGCCACGAGTTTCGTGCCGACAAGAACTACTAGATTCTCCAAAGGCACGACAAGAATATCAAGAGAGAGAGATGAAAGCTAACCACCAAACGAAGAACGGAATCCGGGAGGAAGGAAGGAGTTGCGTCCGCTTCTTCTTCTTCTTCGGCTTCTTCTTGGTGGAGGTGGCTCACGGCAAAGGAGGTGAGGGCAGCCGGCCCTAGAAGAGGGAGAGGGTAGCCGGCCCTAGAAGAGGGAGAGGGAGAGAAGGAGAGGAAGAGAGGCTAGGCAAGAATCCTTGATCACTTGAATTGATTTCCAAGCCTTGCCTTTGCACCTTTATATAGTAGCCTCTTTATCGCCAAGTCTCCTTTTTAATGAAATAAATTTTTCATAAGAAATTTATCTTATATATTTTTCTATGAATTATTCTGTTATGCCAAGTTATTATTATAACTTAATTTATAATAAAACAACCATGTCTCCCCTTTTATTATGGAATAAATTTTATAAGGAATTTATCTTATAAATTTCTTATGAATTATTCCTTTATGCCAAGTTTTTATTATAACTTAATTTAAAATAAAAACAATCATGTCTCCCCTTTTATTATGGAATAAATTTTACAAGAAATTTATCTTATAAATTTTTCTTATCATGGAAAAATTAATTCATAATTGATTTTATAAAATAAAATAAACCAATCCATGGTTTATTTTAATTTCCATATAAGGAATAAATTTCTATAAATTTCTTTATCATGGTAAATCAATCCATTATTGATTTTATAAAATAAAATAAACCAATCCATAGTTTATTTTAATTTCCATGAAAATAAATCTTTTTATATAAATTTCTTTATATAAATTTTTTTATCCATAATTTTATAAAACAAACCACGCGCGATTTATTTTATAATTTGAACCAAACAATTTGGTTCTCCCTCTTATTGTGGCCGGCCAAACCAATGTCGTAATCGTACGAATTAAACTCATTTAATTCGTCCAATAAGTCTTCAAAAGACTTAGCCATTTTATGCTTCCGATGCGTCTCTGAAAATTCAGATTCGACTTATCTCTCTTGATCGAAAAATCCAATTTTCAACTCGTTTTAAATCCCTCGGATTACTCATAGTGCGTGTGACTAAATAGGCTTTCGATTTATGTTGGCCGTCTATAATTTATCAATTATAGAACGATCATGAGTGACACCTAGTAGTACATCATGATCCCCAATTAATCGAAAGATCAACGGTTGACCTCAGAAATTATTCTGAAATCCTTCAGCAGCTACAATGAGTCGTGCCTCATTCCCTTCACCATCTTATACCCACTTGGTTCAGGACATGGTCTATATGTGTCAGTCCCCACTAGGCTGACTACGTCACACCTAGCCCAAGTAATGTCTTTCTCGTCCAATGGATTCTAATTACTCTCATATATTTCAGAGACTCATACTCTGAACATGTCATGCTTTGGCCAGAGGCTTTGAGTAATAATCCGACGATAGGCCTTGGGTATACATCCCCTCGCAAGGAGTGGTGAATCCTTTGTAGGCTGTTCAAACATCTTCGGGCACTTCGGCTTATACCCAACCATCCTGGGTCCACACCTCCTTGGAGATGCTTGCTTAAGATGTTAAAGTATAAGTCTCCATGACCAAGATGACTTGAACACCGTAAGTCAAAGGAACATCGCACTTAAGCTGCAGTAAGAACTTCACTGACATGTCTATATGTAGACTACCATGTGAAGTTTTACAGCTAGTCACTCCAATGAACTAGTTCCCTTAACTAGCATTCATGTTTATCTCCGGGCATCCCAATGTCACCAGCCAGTGAGAATCAGCTGATTAGAGAATAACCCATGCTAGTCTCAACAGAATTGATAGTGTTCTGTATTTATCAATTCATCGACTAGGGACAATATCAATACTTCACAATTGCACATGTAGAGATAATCACTAGTTGTGAATTCATCACAAATTCTCTCATGCTGTGAATTGTATTGCGGACATTCAGTAAATGAGT
Source organism: Boesenbergia rotunda (assembly GCA_024364735.1). Lineage (NCBI taxonomy): Eukaryota > Viridiplantae > Streptophyta > Magnoliopsida > Zingiberales > Zingiberaceae > Boesenbergia > Boesenbergia rotunda. The sequence goes on along the minus strand of JAGFNQ010009913.1, from coordinate 6,100 downwards.
TTAAGATCTCAATCAAATACACAAACATGTATACTCAAATAGTGAATATTCATTTATTAAAATAAATATTTACAATCATAAGGCGATTGCCTTAGGACACTTCTCTCATATTACTAACAGTTGTGATTCTCTTTTCAAAATAAAGATGATCTTATATATAAAAGAGCAAATCTTTTAGTATACACATCTATCAATCTCCCACTTATACTCAAAGACTTTGTTGTTCTCTCACTGCCATATATCTGACTCACATATCCTCCACATGTCGGTCAAAAGCTCTAGCTGGAAGAGCTTTAGTGAAAGGATCCGCCAGGTTGTCCTCTAATGTAATCTTGGCGACAACCACTTCTCCTCGCTTTACGATTTCTCATATCAGGTGGTATTTGCGCTCTATGTGTTTACTTGCCTTATGGGCTCGTGGTTCCTTCGAGTTTGCAACTGCACCGCTGTTATCACAAAAGATTGTGATAGATCTGGGCAAACTAGGAATCACATCCAAGTCCATGATGAAGTTCCTGAGCCATACAACTTCCTTGGCTGCCTCTGAGGCTTCCACATACTCAACTTCCATGGTGAAGTCCGCCACACATTTCTGCTTGATACTCCTCCAAACAATGGCTCCTCCTCCTAAAGTAAATATAAACCCCGAGGTAGACTTACTCTTGTCCCTGTCTGACTGAAAATCTGAATCCGTATAACCTACAGGGACTAATTAGTCTGCCCAATAAACCAGCATATAATCCCTAGTCCATCTCAGGTATTTCAATATATGCTTTACCACAGTCCAATGTCCCTGTCCAGGATTACTCTGATATCTGCTAATCATGCTCACGGCAAAATAGATATCTGGTCTCGTGCACAACATAACATACATGGGGCTTCCTACTGTCGAAGCATAAGGAACCGTCTTCATTTCCTCTATCTCCTTTGATGTTTTCGGACACATCTCCTTTGATAGAGGAACCCTATGCCTGAAGGGTAGACAACCCTTCTTAGAGTTGTCTATGCTAAAACGAGCCAGGACAGTGTCAATATATGAAGCTTGGGATAAACACAATATCCTTTTCTGGCGATCCCTTATGACCTTGATCCCATGGATGTGTCTTGCTTCTCCCAAGTCCTTCATATCAAACTGTTTTGACAGCCAACCCCTTACGTCCGATAACACTTTGACATTGTTGCCAACTAACAAAATGTCATCTACGTAAAGTACAAGAAACACCACTACATTTCTGCCACACCTCTTATATACACATGATTCATCCGGGCTTTGAATAAATCCATACGACTGGATTACCTCATCAAAGCGAATGTTCCAAGATTGCGAAGCTTGCTTCAACCCATAAATGGATCGATTATGCTTGCATATTGGATGCTCTTTGTCCTTTGCAATGAACCCTTCTGGTTGCTTCATGTAGATGGTCTCCTCAAGACTTCCGTTAAGGAAAGTTGTCTTGACGTACATCTGTCACACCTCATAATCCATATGAGCGGCAATAGATAAGAGAATCCGGATAGACTTGAGCATGGCTACCGGCGAAAAGGTCTCCTCATTATCGATACCCTCTTTCTGAGTGTACCCTTTCACAACAAGCCTAGTTTTGATGGTTTTAACCTTTCCGTCTAATCCTCGCATTCTCTTGTAGATCCACTTGGATCCAATGCCTTTTACACCATTAGGTGGTTCTACAAGCTCTCAGACATTGTTAGAATCCATAGATTCTATCTCAGAGTTCATTGCCCTTTGCCAAGAATCTACATCCTTATTTTGGAGGGCCTCGTCATAGGTCCAGGGATCTGGCTCATGTTTACCAGGGATCATGTCCGAAGACTCTCCCAAAAATATGAACCTCTTAGGCTGTCTCACAACCCTCCCACTGCGATGAGGTACTACCTGTGCATCTTCTGTGACACGCGGTGTAGTGACTTGTGGTGTATCCTCTTGTACAGTTGGTCCTAAGGTCGGAACGTCCCCTCTTAATTCTTCAAGCACTAGTCTACTCTTGGGCTTGTGGTTCATCACATAGTCTTTTTCTATGAATTTGGCATTCGTGCTAACGATCACCTTCTGATCCTTAGGACTATTGAACAGATCACCTTTCGTTCCCCTAGGATAGCCTACGAGCAGACATACTTTCGTGCGAGATTCCAACTTATCAGTATCTCCCTTCAGCACATGTGCTGGACTATCCCATATCCGAACATGTCCCAGACTAGGCTTTCGCCCAGTCCACAGTTCTGTGGGAGTAGATGGGACTGACTTAGATGGTACCAAGTTCAGAATGTATGATGTTGTTTCCAGAGCATATCCCCAGAGTAGCTCATCATTGACCTAACCATTTTCATAAGAGTCCTATTCCTTCTTTCTGCTACCCCGTTCTGTTAGAGCGTACCTGGTGCAGTTAACTGAGACTGAATCCCAGCCTCTGATAGGAAGGTCCTAAACTCTCCAAAGAGGTACTCGCCACCACGATCAGATCGTAGTGTCTTGATACTTTTACCTCGATGTTTCTCGACATCAACCTTTAATTCTTTGAACTTATCAAAGCATTCAGACTTGCGGTGCATCAGGTAAATGTATTCATACCTTGAATAATCATCAATAAAAGTGATAAAGTATTCAAAGTCACCTCTAGCCTGGATGGACATATGACCACACAAATCAGAATGAATCAGTTCTAGCACATCTTTAGCCTTGTACCCCTTAGCCTTAAAAGGCCTTTTGGTCATCTTACCTTCCAAGTATGACTCACAGGTTGGGAAGTCTTCCACCACCAATGAACCCAAGGGCCCATCGACTATCAACCTCTGAATCTTACTAAGGTTAATATGACCAAGCCTAAGGTGCCAAAGATATGTTTGATTCATATTAGAAGGTTCCTTTCTCTTATTTAGGTTAGATGATGAGCTATTAACTTCTTTTTGCATCATGGGAGTCTTTGGTTCTAGAGTGTACAGATTGCCAATCATAGTGCCCGAACATATATCTCTCTATTTCTCTTTATAATAACTCTGTTATTAAAAGCAATAGAATATCCATCCTTTATTAACATAGAAACTGAAATTAAATTCTTTCTAAAAGAGGGTACATATAAGCAATCTATCAAAACCAATACTTTATTTCTCTCAAAAGACAAATAAAAATCTCCCATTGCAACTGCTGCCACCTTCGTAGCATTGCCCATGTAGACCACGATTTCCCCATCAGTCAGTCGTCGGGTTTCCTGGAACCCCTGCAGAGTATTGCAGATATGATCAGTGGCTCCCATATCTATGCACCAGGTACTGGTAGATAGCACTGCTAAACATGTTTCAACTGCTAGACATGAAGAAATACCTTTGTCTTGACCACGGGAACAGTTCGCCTTCTAGTGTTCAGTTTGCTTATATGTGAAGCACTTGCCTTTCGACTTCTTCACGCTAGTCCAAGGTCCCTGCGATGCTGCCGCTGCTGCCTTCTTGAACCCACCTTGTTTCTTCTTCTTCCTGCCTTTCGGCACAGAAGTAAAAACCTTATGAGTAACCAAGGCGTGCGAGCTTTGACGAAATAGGCCCTCTACCGCCTGGAGTTCTCCTAGCAGTTCCCCTAACGTATACTCATCTTGTTCATGTTATAGTTGAGCTGGAACTACTCAAAACTCCTAGGCAGAGACTGGAGTATAATATCGACCTGGGTTTCCCCGTCGATTTGTGCTCCCAATACCTCAATCTCATTGAGGTGAGCCATCATTTTCAGGACATGATCCCTAACGGGTGTCCCTTCGACCATAGTAGTCGTCATCAGATTTTTCATCACAACTTGCCTAGCGGCCCGACCCTGGTGCCCGAAGAGCTCCTTGAGGTTTAGCATCCTTGCATAAGCAGTGGGCATGGCCTGATGCTGATGTTGTAATACATTCGACATAGATGCCAGAATGTAGCACCGCGCCATCTCATCTGCCTTGACCCACTTCTTAAAGCGCTCCCTCTGCTCTTCACTAGAGTTCTCGCTAGGTCTTTTAGGACAGTCCTCAAAGAGCACATATTTGTACTCTTCAGCAGTGAGGACAATATCTAGGTTTCTTTTCCAGTCAATGTAATTGGGTCCAGTAAGTTTGTTCTCCTTAAGTATGGTCGATAGTGGCTTAAAGGTCATTTTGAAAATCCTGAGAATCACAACATACACTACTTTAAAATTTGAAAATAAATTGATTCCTCAAAACAAAATATTTTCGAAATCAACCAACACCTCTACACACCTAGAAATTCGCATGCCATGATGGTGTGGACGTATACGAATTCCCACATTTGTAAGAGGAGGTTTTACCCATTGATCTTACTATCTTGTCAACCTAACTTTTTGACAAGTAAAATTAATAGTTGGTTCACTTCGGCCCTGCAGAATAATAGCAGTGACTCCGATGGGGAGGATACTATTATTCGCATCTTAGTGTTTACCATTACACGACACTAAGAAAATTATTTCCGATTATGTGTCTTCCGATGGGGAAGTACACACGCTCTTCAATAATTTCCTATAGTCATTTTCAACCCAGTGATCCATAAAACAAGCCCATCCGATGGGGAGGAAGGCACTCAGAGCCGACGTGTAGACTTGTTCGCATCACTTATCGGATTGTAATGGAGGTCACGGAACCCTTAGGATCCCTCTCCCACTTAGTAATTTAGTTCGAGGAATTTTAACAAGCACACATACACGACAAGCACATAACCAACATAATGAAAATAGAAAATCCTAGATTTTCAAACTTCTCATGGCTTTGGTCTCCAATGCGCCTCTAGTCATGTCGTCACCTCATCCACTCCTCCCTTCCTTATGTGCAAGCCACCTTGAGGGATCTCCGAGCCAAGATAACTAGCTAATTATTTATATCATCGATCCTATACTCCATGAAGAAGTGTACATGAAATCTAGATCGAAAGTAAAATAATAAGCTTGGCTAAACATGTGTCGTATTTAATTACAAAAATTAAATACTACCTAGCCTCGTCAACCCCGAGGATTAATTAATTTACAAAAATTTCACAACCATTCACACAACAATTATTTGGTCATGATAGGTTGGAATCTCATGCCTGCAACACAAAATTAGCCTACGCACATCCACATATCATCCAACAAAATAAAATGTATGAAAAATGCTAAAAATTAACCAATCCTAAACACACAAAACCGGAAAACTCAGCTCTGATACCAATTGTTGGGTATGACTTGGCGGGTTTCCCTAGCGAAGACTTAGTCGTCCCTGAGAGACCTCTCCATGTCTACAGATTAAAAAAAATTAATCCGGATGGAGACCCGTCTCCCAACGACCATCTCATCATCGTATCGTTCGGTACAAATTACAACTTGGCCAATCACAAAGATTGTGCCTTGTAATTCTTCTAACCGAACGACCGCAAAAGAGATTGTTGGTGCTTGGATGGCTAGAGGGGGTGAATATAGCCGGACACAGCTTTTTCAAACTCCTTGAGATTTCTGCACTTAAACGTTAGCAACAGCGGAAGCAAAATACAGAGAAACAAAGACAACAGCAGAAATAACACTACACGATCGCTAACAAGGAGGATTTACAAGGTTCGGGGATAACTTGCCCCTACTCCTTGGCGTGCCCGTGAGGTGGGCGATCCCTTGATCGTCGGCAGATTAACCCCGAGAAATCCGGTTAAAATAGCACCTCCTTCCCGGTGGAGAATCCTCTCCACAGCAGTCTCAACAAGATGATGAAGAGTAAAGCACAGAGACACACAGAGACTTACAGAGCACAAGAAGATGAAGAGCAACGCTTACAAGCACAAACAACAACCCAGCACAACCTCGGCAAGAGACTTCACTCATCTCTTCCTTGATTTCTTACTGATCGCCTTGCCACGAATCCTTCTTAGTGCTCAAGTCTCTCAAGCTTCAACGTATCAGAGTGAATTCAAGAGCTTCAAGATTCACAGTGATTGCACAAGAGAGCCAGCACAATTGCTTCAAGAGATACCTCCTCTTCTTCACCAGCCAACCCTTAATCTGCTACCCATCCAGGTCACCACAGATCACCAAACGCTCCTCTGCAGCTCACCAGCTGCTCAGCAGCAACAGCCCAGCTACCAC